>JAWZYV010018101.1:0-29782 GCA_038373885.1 Cheiracanthium punctorium
AATCGATTAAAACAGCCCTTCACTGGCATTTTACCTTTTTAACCTATATTTTAATCTGTCTTATCAATTAATTTAACAAAAAAAGTTACTTTTGTTAAAAATTAGGATATCCGGCAAACATACTGCATCTGGCCAATATACCAGATAATTGGCAGTAGCCAAATATTACAAATATCCAGCAGTACATCTGGCCTAAAATTATATACAGAGAAATAACATAAATTAACATAATAAATGAATAAAATCTAAAAACTAATAAAAAATATGAAGAAGCAAAATTTTGTGAAAATATTTTGTTTTTAATACTTTTTAAAATGCTTTGTTTTAATTTTTTCATTAGTGGAATATGCATGCCATTTGAAGTAAAATCATACAAGACTGTACGCACCCTATGTAAACACAGCGACAGTCGCCGGAGCTTGGCAGTTGCCAAGCCACAGTGACTGTCGCCAACTATTTTGCACGATCAGCAAAGTCAAAGTATTTTAACACAATAAAAAGGCACATAATATTCCACTAACAAAAACATTAAAACAATACACCGTCCATATTTAACCGAAAAAAACGTCAGCAAATTTAGTAACAGGTAATTAAAATGAGCAAACAGTGGACCGTTTTTAAATGAAAAACTACAGTGGATTAAGCAACCTAGTTGTACAGCTAATGTAAACTGGGCAAACTGGATCAAGAATCTGTAGTTTACAACACTCCTATTCATATCTTAAAATCTGAATGTAAAAATTTGTTTCACATGTATACAATTTTCACCTTTTTCAGTTGAATGCAAACAAAAAGTTATAATACTGAAGATTTCAATTAAAAAATAAAAAGTACTTAAAAACTAAATCTTAACACTTACCATTATCCACTTCAGATTTAGCATTTGCTTTACCTTTTTGCTTTGCAGGTGTTTGCTGAAAGTAGAAATTATTAAGATTAGTCTTTTAATAACACATTGTCAGGTTTGTATTTCATGCTTATTTCCAAAGAGCCTAAATTTTTGTCACTATTGTAGGAATAAAAAGAATGGAGTTAGCATACTGACATAAGTATAGAAAGCAAAGTTATAACTTCTATATTGTTAAAACATTACAGGTTAGAAACAGGCAGTTTGGTTACGGATAAGTGCTGAGTGAAACTGTCAACAGAGAAAACATTTTCAATATTAAGGTTTTACTTTTATTTTTTAAGGAAGCCAACTAAATTGTTTTTTTTTTAAAAATAGTTAACCTTTTCACCCCAGCTTACACTTGAGAATTTTCGTCCAAAAAAAGCAGCAGAATCTGTAAGTTTTCACTCCTCTACTTCTCAGCTGATGAACATGTTTGCTTTTGATGAACAAGCTTGTTTTTAATTTGGTAGGTGGGGGCAAATTTCACTGACCACACGTCTCTAAACAAAATGCAAATCTGTATGCCCAAGGGTAAGTATACACTGGCGAGAGAGACCAAAAGCGAGTGACTTGAGACTACGAGATTTGCACGATCCATCCTGCTTGCGAGCGAGCTAGAGACCACTTCGGTGAAAACTTCGCAGAAAAAAGGATGGAAACAAACACTGGTTATAAACCGATAATATTTTTTTTTATTTTCAAGGAGTATTTTTGTAAATGAAAAAGAAGGTATTTTGTTTTAACTTTATTTCTCCGAATGTAGGAAAAACTCCAATACCCTTAAAAAAAAAAAAAAAAAACTGGGTTGGGGTTTTAACAATCGTGACAAAAACATCAATAAGTAAACAGCACCGTTTTCTAAATTCAGTCCCATTCGCTTAGTTATTACATGATATAAGAACAAAATTTATGCACTTAGAATTTTGAGATGTTCCAAGAATGATTTCGAACGTCCTTGCATGTCACTAAATTCCATTCCTTTCCTTCAAGTCATATGTGAACAAATATTTCAGCAGTTTCAAACAATTGTTTCAAATCCAAAATCATTCCTTTCAGCCCTTTTTGAGTAATGTGCGAACAAAAAAGGCATCATGGGCTGAAAAAAAAACATTTTTAGTGCTCATACCTGGTTCTGAGGTTCTTTAAACGGACAGATATTGCAGTTTTATAAGTCCTTTACTTTAATTTTATTTATATAAAATACTTTTTTATTTATATAACATTTTAGCATAGTAGTTAGTACTGTTAAATATTATACCTTCTTAAATATTTAAAAAAGCGCATTTAATGTCACATTTTATTTATTTGATTTTCTTGAGACTGCGTAGGTTTCTTCTTTGTTTGATGGCACTTCTTTAGTAACATGTCGCCTCCGTATGTTACCGCCTTTTACAAAATGCATTTATCATTGATTTTTTAGGAAGAGTCTAAAACACCGAAATTATTTTTATTAACGGATACTTTTTAGTAAAAAAATTCTAAGCAGAAATTCAAATATTGCAGGTCCGTATCTTTAATAAGATTTGATCCTATGCAAGTGCTACTACAGCAGTGTTTGAAGATATCCTTGGATATATCTTCTAAGCTATTTTTAAGGAAAAATAGGTGATGCGAATGGAGGAAATTCATTTGACATTGCAACACATACTCGCTCAGTGCCTCATTATCCTCGCAAAATAACAGACCTTGGGAATTGTTTTTTTCTGAAACATGAAGATACACAGCTGAGAAATGTTACCAATTCGTTACAACCAATATATTACTCTCGTTAGATTGAGAAGAGATTATAATTTAAAAAAAAAATAAAACAACTTAATTGTTCTATACAAAACCATACGAGCATAGCATGGAAATAATTACAGAAAGCTTCTCCAGATCGACACATGCATCATCATCAAGCTGCTAGTTTACCGATAAATTTTTATAAAATATTTTTTTAAATGCTTTGGTTCTTAGACACTCTGCATAAACGATATATATAATACATAATTAGCGTATTCCTAAATAATAAGAAAGTTTAAACAATGATATGGAATCCTCAGAAGACAATCTTAAATTAGAACTCAAATCATTATGAATCGTTATTATGCAAAATCATTAAAAAGACTGTCATTTTATGTTTGATTTTACTGTAAAAAAAAAAAAAAAAAAAAAAACCAAGCAAGATCACATAAATTATGAAAAGGCGTCTTACAACTACACGTGCTTGCACAATACAATATCAGAAAAAGAATGTTTAATAGCTACGACATACCTGCTTCGTTTTCGTGTTTCCTTTCTTTTGAAATACCATAATTATTCAATAATTTAAATAAATTTTAAGATTAAATTTAAACTCTCAATGTTCAGCAGAAAAACTATTAATGCCGGTTACAAGCAAAGCAACACGCAAGCCACACGATGCGCAAACAACGTGACGTATAGAGTGGGAAATCCGGAATGGATTACTGGGTGATACCTACTAAAACCGGAATGAACTATTTAAAATATATATATATATATATACTGGGAACCACGGAGTTACATTAAAACTGGAGTGATGACATGTGGAGCATTTCGACTAGTGGTGGGTAAAGTCGGTCCTTTTGAGGATCCGGTCCGAACGGATCCGATCCTCTGAAGGACCGACTCCTTCGGACCCGGTCCTATTGGATCCGCTCCCAGGAAAAGGAACGGGTCCGGACCCGTTCCTTTCGGTCCGAAATCGGAACCGGTCCGGACCGAGAGGAACGACTTCGGATCCATTTGGCAGAAAGAAGTGGATCCGGACCGAGAGGAACGACTCCGGATCCATTTGGCTGAAAGAAGTGGATCCGGACAGAGATGAACGACTCCGGATCCATTGGGCAGAAAGAAGTGGATCCGGACAGAGATGAGGATGAGCAAATGGAGAGTATCCGGACAGAGATGATCGAAAGGAAAGATCCCAGCCAGACATAACAGAAATAAGCAATAAGACTGATTTCAGAAAGCATAAACAACGTCGGTGTGCTGTAAAAACGCTCACATGATTAATTTTTACTAAATATTGGAAATAAACATTCTTTGTTTTGTAATATACACGAGAAAGGTAACTGGATCTTAAATCCAAAATTCTTTTGTTTTGGGGTAAAGGGGTAAATTTTCAGTTCAGCAGGTCTGGGAATGGTACCTCTTAGAACGCTATTGTTATTAGGTTTCCTAAGCATATAACATATGGACCATAGGAAAAGCGTCGGGAGGGGGGCACAGGGTGTCCCGTGCCCCCCCCTCCCCCCTTAAAAATAGAAATTTTGATTCGAATTTCAAAATAAAATGTTAAATAAACATTTGCTTGAAATTTTAAAAATAACTTTCCTTTTCTGCTCTTACATTCGATATGTGCCCCCCTCAAATCTTTCTTGTGCCCCTCCAAAATTTCAGTAGGTCCGGGAGCAGTGATAAGCCCTCCTTAGGAAGTTACTGTTATATTATTAGGTATTGTTATAAGCGTATGGTACATATGAACCATAGCATTATAGTCGGGGGGAGGGGCACAGGGTTTACGTGTCCCGCTGCCCCCCCCAACTTACTCTCAAAATCTTTTAAACAAACATTTGTTTCAAAATTTAAAAGAAACTACCATTTTCTGCTCTTAAATAAAATATGTGCCCTCCCCCCAAAAAAAAAATCTTTCATGTGTTCCCAGGGGCGTAGCCAAGGGGGGGGTGTAAGGGGGGTCATAACCCCCCCCATGAGGTATTTTTTGCCATACAAAATGTATATTCTTCACTACATTGTCACACCCACGTATACATATATATGAGTTGTAGTAGTCGTAACCCCCCCCATGAAAAATTTCTGGCTACGCCCCTGTGTGTTCCTCCAAGATTTCAGTAGGTCTGTGAGCGGTGATAAGCCTTCCGCCTTCCTTAGAAAGCTCTTGTTATTAGGTTTTCCTAAGAATGTAATACATATGAGCCATAGGTGTATATCGGGGGGACAGAGGGGGGGGACGTGTCCCCCTCTCCCCCAACTTCGTCGCAGAATCTTTTCATTTTAAAAATTTGTTTGACGCGTTGTTTTAACCGCTCCACTTAAAAATGCGAAACTCCAGTCTGCGTCTTTACAATATATTTTTAAAAAATTGTCCACTGTCAAGGTTGTTTAATTTAAACGTTACTTTTTTAAGCACTGGTTTAAACAACCTTTCTCATTTTCAATCTGTTGTACTGGTTTTAAATACTTCCTGGCTAAAAGGGTTTCTTTAGAACTTTAATTAATTAATTAATTTTAATTTTTTAATGCAATACAAAATACTTTATGCCCAAAAGGTTTTATTTGATGAATAAAGGTGAATAATCTTTTAACTTTTCATAATTACATAACTCTCACGTGTTTACATTAAGTTATATTACTTAAGTTACATTAAGTTATATTACTTAAGTTACATTAAGTTATATTATAATAGATTTATTGTTATCCTACTTATTGTCTTTTAATCATATATGAAGTTCAATGTTTGATAATTTACCTTTGAACTTGTATATCGTCATTCTCCCGTGTTTCAGCATCTTTTTTAAATGCTTGCTAGTAAAATAAGTATAATAGCTTAATAATGAAGAGAAAGCTTTATATAGGTTTATCTTATAAAGCTTTAAAAAGCATTTCTTTAATCGTATACCTTTTACGTCATAGTATGATTACTTTTTACTGATTTCATGATAATATAGTAAACGGTTGAAGTGTGTAAGTCCAGGAATCTGGGCTACCACGCGCCTGTTTTCTCCAGATGTCACGTGAATACGCGTTAGAACCCCTTAGAAAGTCCGCCTACCGAGGCACTCCCATCCTTGGCAGATCGCCCTAGCGTAGGGTTGCCGTAATCACACAAGCAAACCCATTTTTTCTTTTTCTATCTTTTTTTTGGGAGGGGGGTGAAGGAAGGAAGAGTTTTTAAGTGTGTGAAATCCCGTGCATTTTTAAAGTCCCCCCTTTAAAAAGCAGACCCCGCCCCCGAAAATAAAAATGTGTGGGCACCCATGGTGACATTATTTTATACATAACTATTCGCAAATATCAGATTACTCTAAAATTTAAGTCAATCAAAGGCACATATCTCTCATCTACTGAATGTTTTGATGCTACTTTATTTTACTTTTTTTGTACTGGCATGTATACAATTCATGTCACATTATATATAGATGTAACATAAAACTAGGAAATAAAAATGATTTAAATATTTCAGCGGAAAGAAATCAACTTATTACGTCTTAAAGTTTCATTAAAATTTAAATAATTCACTTGAAATCAATTAAGTTCTATCAGCCCTTGCAAATTTCCTTTCAAATAATTTAGTATGTTTTATTTTAAAAATTCTTAATAAAAGAATTTTACCTTTTATAAACAGAATAATCGGTATAAAATTAATTTTTAAAAAATCTGATAAAACATATTTACTATCACAAAACTTTTGAATGTTTCTGCTGGATATTCTTAAATGTAAAACAAAAGAAATTTGGTGCGTCTACTTTTGATTGAATGCCATTCTCATATTTTATCCAAAACGAAGCAAGTTTATGTTCAATATTTAAATAAAAATTATTGTTCTTAGCTGGGGGAATTCTTTTATTCTGTTTGGCGACCCTTCGCGTTTTTTCCGGTTAGTAACAAAGAAGCACAGCGTCGTCTGAAGAACTACCCCTCAAATTCCAAGAACGCGCTCCTTCGCTACCTTTTGTAGACGCAAATATCCCCGGGCTATCAGAGAATATCCCGAAAAGAGCGTTTATCTTTGATCACTCTAGAAATTATTTAGAACCTTCCATAAAGGGAAGTCGAAGACGAAAAGAAAACGAGTAAAAGAAATGTCCCTGGTCAATACCTGATTAGAAAATAGAAAACGTAAAGAAATTCCTTGTTGAATATAAGAATGACTAAAAGTAAACTTTAAACTACAACAACAACGGAGAAGACTGATTACAATTAAAGCAATTGAGCTTTAATTGTAAAACTTAGCTTACAAAACACCAAACAATGTTGCATTAACGTAAAGTTGTGTTGTTGAGATTAAAAATTATAAAGTATTGAGACGAGTTCAAGTTAAACTTTCCTATATAAGAAAAAGGTTAATTCTCTAATAATTCCTGTAAAATAGACATTTTTATCTTTCATCTTCTTATTTTTTTTTCTAAAAGTACTTTGGCTTAGCTGTAAAATTAAATCTAAAAATTATTTTTAGTGGTTTGTGTCATTTTAAATGTTTTCTTTTAATATCTCGTGCATTTTATTTGATTTCATTTTAAATGCTTGAAGATAAATCATCATACTTTTTATCCGTTTTTGTATAACCAACTCCTACCCTCTCCCCCACACACGCTCACAAAAATAAATAAATAAAGCATGAAAAAAATTCTTCTGAACCATATTTTTGTTCTAATTATTTCTATTGGTATCAATCTACAGAATTTTACTGTGCAGAAGAATTCATACAAATAATACATGTTCTATTGCAGAATTTCTTAATATTATTATTAACAGAATTCTATTATTAACAGAATTATTATTAACAGATATATTCTTATTAACAGAATTTCTTTTTGATTTTTAAGATTAAAAAAAAAAAAGACTTTCTCTTGAAAATAATTAATTAAACGGAATAATTAAACTCTATACATAACTTAATTCATTAAATTTACAGTAACTTCTCAATTATTTCATTTGGTTGTGTTGTTGAACAGGAACCAGAATTGATAATTCAATCGGTAGTACATAATCAGCCGTACAGATTTAGCATGCACATTCATCGTGTGTACGTGTTATTGTTAGATCCTTAGTCCAACAAACTATCATGGACTGTTTCTACAAATTAATATTAAGTAAAACCAGTATTATTAAAGCTCATCCAAATAATGCAATAATCTAAATATATAAAATAAGAAGAATTTTCCTGTTTGTCTTGCACCTTAGGTGCGAACATTCTGACTGTATGGAAATATCTGACGGTGTTTATTTTGTATTCTGGTTAAAAGTTAGGCGACTATTTTAAAGTAATATTCTTCAATGAACTAAAAATTAGATTCTCCCTTCCAGGAGAATATTAGGAATCTTAACCGTAATTAATTAATTAAAAGGCAATGCGCTCTTTACTTTAGTTTTGGCTGTACGTCAAAGAAGAGTACTTAATATCTTATAAGAGCTTATTCAAAACTTTTAAGCAGTCCCTTATTCATTGCGCATGTTTTTATAATGAAAACCGAGGTCCGATATATATAAATATATAATATGCTAATAAGCAAGGCTGTGGAATCATGGGGGTTTAAAATTTAGCCAATGCATTAGTAGCGTTTTACTTACGATGACTCTTGACTGTAGAGATCCCTTCTAACAAAAAAAAAAAAAAAAAAAACGCTTCATATCTTTTTCCGAATATATTTTTTTCTGGGTAATAAAAATTTCTGATAATTAAAAAAAAAAAACCAACTGTTTTATTCTCTACAACCATCGATTTCTGCAGAAAATAGCTAATTTTAGAATTGAATTAATAATCAAAAATTCTATGAATTTTATATGCAGTAACGAACGTTTTCCCTTTTAAAAGATCCCTGTTGTTAAAAGGATACAAGTATGTGATGAATTAGAAATAACAATAATTATCCCCCAAACCATAATTGTAAATCTGGGAAAATCAAGTTGTAGTCAAATTAACAAATTTGTTGTTGTGTATAAATAGCTCGCTGAAATTAAATTATTCTCCGTTGAGTGAAGTTTATTAGCTCAGCCCCATTATATATGGCCTAGCACCAGAGGCATACTGTAAGCCCTAACATTCCCCGGAATTGGGGGGGGGGGGGCTCTAAGTTGAACAGGACCTCCAAAGTTTCACCTCTGCATTTTTAAAGGAGTGAAATTCAGAATTTTTTCTTTAAAGAATTACCCTCCCCCCCTTAACTTGTGCTATATCTTCTGCAGTTTTCCTTAACTTGTTTTAGTTTGCTTTTACTTTTGCCCTACTTTATATGTCCATGAATCATTCCATTTTAATTCAAATAGTAATTGTCTTCCATCACCACTACGCCTCACCATGGCACAGTGGTTATGCCACTGAAAATGGTAGATGGCCGACGAGTGAAGGTCCTGGGTTCGGGTTCCATCGGGTGCTGTCGATCTAAAGGTCTGGAGTTTTGGTAGGTTTTCCCCACATGTAACGTGAATACGCGTTAGAACCCCTTAGAAAGTCCTCCTGCCAAGGAACCCCCCCCCTCCCCTGGCAGATCGCCCTAGTGTAGCGCTGCCATAATCACTCACAACCGCATATCCATCACCACTCCATCCTCTCCTCCCCCAGTACAAAAAAAAAATACAGAAGCCCACAAAAACCTGTGTGTAATTACTATATTCGTTACTTTACTCATAATAGTAAAGGTTACTCCCATTCGTATATAATGCAAATAATTATCTTAACCAAGAATAAAAATATTTCAAGTGCACCCAAAGCGATGTGACGATTGTGGCTTGTACTACTGTAAACCAATACTTTTATTGCCATTACTCCAAAAAATTAGAAAAGTTACGCCCAAAAAACGTAATAAAATCCACCCTGTTGTTTTCAGTGGAAATGTTTCATAATTATGTTTTAAAAAAATGTAGAAAAAATAATACACGCCATATAAAAATCAGAAAATCGCCCATTCCCCAAATTTCAATATTTGTTTGGAATTTTTAAGTTAGAAAATGGTTTTATATTTGGGTAATAAAAATAATAGCCACATGTAGGTCATTCTCAGTTGTTTTAATTCGTAATTTTAAGGATTTCTAGAAAAAAAAAAAAAAAATTATTTTTCAGTTCTTCTGGATTGTCCTTCCTGTTAATTCGCAACGTTCCGTAAATGTCAGTTTTTCGGGGTATAAGTATTTCTTCTAAAGAGGGAGAGTTATAAAAATTGTCTATTGTTACACAGTAACCCTTATCTAAATATCTGCCTAGTAAGGTCATTAAGGCCTTTACACCAATTCCGTTTTGTTCGTATCCTGGCAAGTATTTCGTCTTTTTCCCGGTGTATATCATCAAATTCGAAACGTATCCAGACGATGATTCACAGAGCACGAAAAAATTTATCCCGAATCCTGCTCGTTTAGACGGTATATATTATTTACACCCGAGCCTTCCTTTGAATATCAGAAGAGATTTATCAATTGATAAATCTCTCTCGGGTGTGTAACATTTCTGAAAATTTTTTACAATAATATGCATTACTGTTTCGATTTTTTAAAGTGTATTATTCTGGTTTTCTTCATCCACGTAGCTCTCATTATCACAAAAGTGCAAAAATTTCATGATCAGGCTAAACCTTTTTCTGTCATAATTTTGACAAAGTAAGGCGTTTCCAAAGCTGGAATCTTCGACCAGTACAAGGACTCTTGGGGTTTTTCCTGAATTCCCTCTAGAATCGACAACTATAAAAACAGCAGAATTTCCTTTTTATCCGTGTTTGTCCATTCTGTGCATCTTGAATTTAGAGTAACATTGTGAGTATTGAAATACTGCAAAGCAAACAAATTCGTTCGTTCCACGATTTGTTCAAGAACAGCATCATCAAATAATTTTGAGAAAAACTGTAGAGGATCGGTTGGATCGTCAATTTGAAATAAAATACCGGCTGATTCTGTGAAATGAAATCGCGGCGGTGCTGGTAACGGAGAATTAATACCTAATTTACACCAATTACGAACAGATGAGATAGCCACAGAATCACTATCACTACTAGAATCGGTCTCAAAAAAAAATAAATAATAATAATAATCAGATACGCTGTCACTGACACACATCATAATTAAATTCAGCTGTCAGAGAACTCTTGAAAATAATCTGAAATTTAGACGGCGTAAGAGAAAATTGGAATTGATGTTTGAGGGAAGCGAATAGCAAAGAAAATGCAATATATTTCTTGCTTGTCTATTTGAAAAGGAAAGGAAACTCCATTATTTTCCCACTCCCGTACACTTGTAAATTTTTCCGAAGAGTTTTTCCATGAAAATTTACAAAAACAGTCTGTAAAGGAGCTCTCCAACCCAAGACTTCTTTTTATTAGTGACAATCACCTTGTCTAAGCTATTGTTAGCAGGCTTTACAGATAGAGTGATAACACTGGAATAGATCTGTACAGAACAGTATCTGCCATTAAGTCTCCGCAGTTATAGTTAAACATTCTAAGTAAAACAGTAAGTAAAATAGAAATTGTAGCGTAAAAATGGTGTAACTTACACCCAGACTCGAGGTCTTTGTGCAGTTCATACGATTCGTTTTCCAATGAGGAAATACAACGGAAATATACTTTAGTTCTATTATTACTAGGGATTGCGAGAAAGGCCACCTTTTGAGATGCTCTAAGCAATTTAGAGAAGAAAAATAAAATCATGTACTAGAACAAAGCACAATTTTCCAGGAATCGATCCAACGCTAATTACAGCTGATAAAGGTCATGTTATTATTTTTGATAACAATGATCCTCAACTTAAAAAATATTAATATCAACAAATAAAAAACCTCAAACATAAATGCATTGATTACAACGCAAAGCTCCTAAAAATCTGAATTGAGCCCTACTTCATAGTTTCTCGTGAATATTAAAGCTCGAATGTATATTTAGAGTGTCCAGAGGGGGGGGGGGCATAGGGACACGTACCCCCCCAGTCAACTAAATTTACACTGTAGAGATGATTGACTTGTTTTGTAAATTCTAGTGATTTCATAAGAAAATGCGACAAAAAATGTTTTGTGCCTTCTCCAGAATTTTTTTTTTTTTTTTTTTAATCCGCCATTGCGAGTGTCTACATACTCTTTTTGTGCAATGCGATCACCCCCTTTCCTTTTAAAAGAACCCTTAGATATACAGTTTTATCACAATGAAAATAAATTTTATTTTCTAAATAATGTTTAGAGTTTAAAGTATTTATGAACTTACAAGTAAATAAAAATAATAAAATTGCTCTTATAGATTAGTTTTTATCCGGATCAGAGCGAGTTTTTAATGACTTAAATTACTTTATGTATTCGTGAATTATTCAATTTAAGCCATAAAATTAAATCTGAAAATTATTTTTAGTTATGTGTATCATTTTAAATGATTTTTTAATACCTTATGCATTTTATATATTTGACTACATTTTAAACGCTTCCAGATAAATCATTACACTTTTTATCTGATTTCGCATTACTTTCCCTCCCTGCATAAATAAATAAATTTAAAAAAATTCCAATGGACTATAGTTTTGTATTATAATTATTTTTATTGGTATCAAAATACAACAGAATTTCACAGTGCAGAATAATCAATACGAATAATATGTCATCTGTGTTGTAGATTAGGCATTAACAGAATTTCTTTATGATTTTTACATAAGCAAGAATTCCTCTTGAAAACGATCAATTAAAGAAATAATCAAAATCTTTACATAACTTAATGGATTAAATTCATCATAATTTGCTAATTATTTTATTTGGTTTTTTGAACAATAACCAGAATTAATAATACCGAATCGACCCTACAGATTTAACGTGTGAGATTCATCATGTTTTAGTTAGATCCTCAGTCCTATTTTCTATCAATAAAATGTTTCTGGCCTTTTATAGAATAAATTATATTTGTCCAATATTGGCCTTTAGACATTCAAACCTAAGCCAAGCCAACCCCCGAACAAGGTGCTGTAGAATATTTGTTATTTTGAATATAAAGTAATTCAAATTTAACATAACTAAAGAGCTTTATGCATTAAAAAATGGTTTTTGACCAAATATTTTATTTTATGTACCATTTTATTTATTTTTTGCAGTTTCTTTTACTTCTTTTCCTCATTCTAAAGTATAATATTAGTGTAATGACTTTAAAAAAAGTAATATAATGTACTAGTAATGATTACCCTATTGAAAAGCTGAAAAACTCGTAAAAATATTAAAGCAAGATGTTGAAATTCGGGTTTCGAGACTTTTCGCTTCTCTTTTTATCAATTCCCAGAAAAACTCTCACGGCAGTGGATCGGTTACTTCCCACACATCGGCACGCCAAGAGATCGCCAACAATTTCACCCCCTTTTCAAGAACGATCAGTGCGTGACCCTGCAGATCTAGACTCACGGAAAATATCACGAGGATGGCCCCCGTTCTAAAGTGGGGATGGCAAAAGCGGGAAGATAGCAACCCATAAATTACTCCAGCCAGTGTCATTCGGAGATGTCTAGCAATGGTATAATAAGAGTTCCTTTATCAGCAGCAATAATTAAAACTTGTCTTTAGAAAAATATTTTAAAACGCTAGAAGCATCGCACTTACTATCGCTTGTTTTGAAAAAAAAAATTTAATATTTTATTCTTTTTTTTTCACGATTTTAAAATTCGCTAATTTTAATTTAAAATGCGTGCGCTCACTCTCTAAGGAAGAAAAAAAGAAAAGAAGGGAAATTTGAAGGAAGAAAATTGCGTTAACTATTTACATATATTTACCTCAAAATTTACTTATTCGTTTTAGTTGTGGACGCAGGATCTTATTTTAGGCTGTGTATTCGGAGCACGTGACATGGCGCTTCCATTTTATAGTTGTCCTAGAAACTGCACAGATATTATCAAAACACGTACTAAAATAATCTTTCACACATTATGAAGGTTTAATTTCTACCTGAAAATCAAAGTAAATTATCTGAATATTATAATTGAATCCAACAAATTATTCGAAGAGTTTAGTTTCATAAATTGACATTTATTTTCCTATTTTATAAAGATAGTTGCAAGTTATGCATAAATGTATAAATTTAATAATATCTGATGCTAATAACTGATAAGTAGTTCGAAAAATCCTCTAAAGTTTTAGACATTCTAAAATTTAAACTTTTGGTCAGAGAAAAGAGAAAATTAGATTTTTTTTTTCGGAAACATATATCGTAATTTAATGTGTTCTCTTGAGTATTTGTAGAGCCTGAAATATTTAACCCATTAACCGTATATAGAACACTGTAAAACTAAAATTTAAAAAAAAACCTGTTAAATTCTTTTTAAAAGCATTTTCTTAAATTCATGTTAAATATTTTTTGCAATTCCCCTAAAGAACTCTTCAGCAATGTGACACAGGCATTTAAAAGTTTAATGTTAAGAAAATCTTCATGCACGGGTGATTTGTGAAACGTAAATTAATTTCATTTAAGTAATATTCCACAACAATTTTTTTTTTCGGGGTTTCCCGCAAGTAACCTACAGAGGGTGTTCACACATTTTTGTAACGATTTTGCAAAGATATATATAGAAATAAATATAAGAATTTTATTTTATAATGTGTTCAGTCTGACAGCCCTTTCTTTGAACCATCATATTACATCTTGATTTCAAAGATGAAAGTCCTTTTCTTAAAACATCAAGGCTGATATTGTTCCACTCCTCCATCACAATCTTGTAGTAATATAATCTTTTGTAGTAATATATGAATGTATCTTGTGTTTGCGTGATTATGGCAACGCTATACTAGGGCAATCTGCCAAGGATGGGGGGGGGGGCGTTCCTAGGTAGGAGAACTTTCTAAGGGGTTCTAAAGCGTATTCACGTTACATCTGGAAAAAACCTACCAAAAATCCAGACTGTTAGATCGACAGCTGCTCGATGGGACCCGATCCCGGGTCCTTCACTCTTCGGCAGTCTACCATTTTCAGTGACATAACTACTGTGCGATGGTAAGGCAACAAATGTATCTTAAAGTAGAAAGATAATTCAACTCATCTTCGTTTAGAAATATATTTAATTTTATATTTCAATTCCATTCATTATCACTGAAAAATAACGTTCAATAAATACTTGTCACACATTTTTGCTTTCATGCCTTTTAAGATGCAATTTATTCCAGGAAAAACTTATGTATATGTAAAAAAAAAAAGTTACTATTACATTTGTTTGTTCATCTTAAAATACACTGGAATAAAATAAACTAGAAGTTTCTGTAGAAAATTTTACTTAATTGAAGTTTTACACGTATTTCGTATTTTGTATGTATTAAGAAAATAAATGTATTTTGTATTTTTTCAATTTAGAAAGCATTTTGTATTTTGTAATTTTTCGTGTTTGAATAAATGTAATTTGTATTTTGCATCGAAAATACATTTTTTTATGTATTTTGCCCAACTCTGCTTCTGTAGTTGCTTTCAAAGAGCATTGCAGAGCAAGCAGTAATTATTTTTATTTCCAACGGAGGGGAGAGTATGAGGGAGCGTCCTCTAAGTGAAACTGTTCTCCCTCTCTCTAAACAACGGGGGATGAGGGGGAGAAAAGCAATAAACTTTAGGTTTACCTTTGCCGATCTCTGGGAAGATAGGCAGTGGATCGGGGATGGGAGGGGGGGGGGTTCTAATTGGGGAATGGGGAAACTCACTATCTCCCTCCATCTCCCTCTTCTAGCCCAGGATATCTATGAATGGAGCGTAATAAATAAGATTCGTTTTACTTGACCAACAAACGGGGGAAGGAACGAGACAAAATTGAATGCGCCTGCGATTCACACTCGAGGCAGCCGAAAAAGATACTGTTCCTCTTTGACGGAATAGCTCCGGACAGCCGAAAATTGGACAGACTCATTCGACGGATATATTCGGGGCAGCCGGTTAAGGGGTTAAAATTTTTAAAGTGAATCTTCTAAGAGTTTCTGCCATGTCCGAGTGGATAAGGCACTCGAAATGGTAGACCGCTGATCGCACGGCTGTCGATTTAATGGTCTGGAGTTTTGGTCGGTTTTCTCCAAATGTAACGGAAATACACGTTAGAACCCCCCCCAAAAAAAAACACACTTTTTAGGCAGATACCCATCGTGCAAGTTTGACTTAATATACGCAATATATACTTCTAAGACAGCTCGTTTGGAGGCCACCTTCTGTATCTACTAATGTCCTATCTCACAAAGCCAAATTTTCCCTTACACGAGAGGTCTGGGAACGCATTTCTCGTGTAAGTCAAGACTCTAAAGTAATGTGGCTCGGACAATGAAATATTTTGTTATTTTAATTCGATAATTACACAAAGAACTCGAAGCCATAAATTGGGTTGATAAGGCACTATGACGAAGATATTTTATACTATTTCAAATATAAATTTATACGGAATATTTGGACAGGTGGGTCTATTATAACCTGGGGGTAGTAATGACCATCTGAGATTTTAAAAAGCTTTGAAATTTAAATTTACAAAAATATTAATAACAAACAAAATACACATACTTAAGTACCGTGTTTACTCGCGTAACAGTCGCACTTTTTTGCCAATTTTTCAGAGTGAAAGTCTACGTGCAACTGTTATGCAGGGTAAAATTTACAACATGTTATTCTAACTAAAGCTATTTTTTCTACTTCAAAACGGGGGTGCGACTATTACGCGAGTAAACACGGAATTATGTATTTGTAATTATGTATTTCAAAAAAGAGATAAAAGAAAACAAATAAAATTTGATTTAGTAGATTAAATTATATTTATGGAAATGAAGCATACAATTTATGTAATTCTAAATACATACGGTGAAGGAAAATGCAGTTTTGTCCCCAAAGCTTGCGACGCCCATGGACCCAGTTGAATGTTTGAATATAAATACTCAGCTAAATCACAACCTAAAAAAATTCAAGTTTTGTCTTTCAGTGAGTTTTAGAATTTATCGTAAATTTAAATATTTTCCATATTATCTAAGTTTTCAGCTTCCATAACTGACGCTGCTCCTTAACATTTTCATTTCCATCTACAGATAAAATTTGGAAACATTTTTAACTAAGATTTGCGCAAAAGGTTTCAAAATCATCTGGAATGGAAATTTGATTCACCCCGTCCATTACGGGAAGCTGTCGCTCTAATGGTCGGGAATTTAGTGTGTTTCACTCCATATGTAACTCGAATGCGCCTTATAACCCCTTAAAAAGTTCTCCACCCAAGGCATCCCCCCACGGCTGACAGCCTTCGTGTATCTTTGTCTCTTAACCACAGTAACCAAGAATCCATTATACTACTGCAGAAATACTGGCAGCCTTATTTTTCTAGAACTTAGGAACACATTTCGAAAATTCCCTTAAAGAATCTAATAAATACTACCTAAAAATGTTTTTACTACTTTTGGTTTCATATACAGTGGGAATCCAGAAACATTCCTAGACAAATATACTGTTTGTGTTTTAAACAGGAGTATGAAAGGCTTTTCTTTCCCTTTCCTGTTTACTTAAATTTAAAGATCACAAGAGATCCTAACACTTCTTCAGTGACACTACTACGTGTAATTCTAGTGCAGCTCATAAATTACATCAAGAGAGGGGGGGGGGGGAATGAAATCAGCAATTTTATGATTTTCATTTGCACATGCTATCTGAGCAATCTGTGGTGTTAAGATTAATTTAATGTCAGAATATAAAATGTATTTTTTGTATTTTGAAAATACAAAATACTATGAAAATATATTTTAAAATACATTCTCAAAATACTTTGTTTTTTGCAAGTGAAAATACAAAATACAAGATACAAATGTATTTTGAAAATACATGTATATTAACGATACTGCCAAACTCTGCAACTCACATACATGTATATCTGGGTGTGATAACGGAGTGAAGAATATACATTTTGAATGGGAAAAAAATCCTCATGGGGGGAGGGGGTTGTGCCCCCCTCTATCCTCCAGGGTTTTAAAAAACTTCCCTAAAAGACCCTCTTTAAATCAAATTTTAGTGTAACATGCAAGGTTTTTGACAAATTTTCATTTCTAAATGCTAAAACAGAAAAAAAAAAAAAAAAAAAAAAAAAAAACCTTTTAAAGTAAAGTTTTAAAATTATTTAAAACTCACTTCTAAAAATGTAAAATATTTTTTTTAAATAACTGTGACTAAAATTAATTAGTTAATTAATTAAATAGCTTTGTTCGAATAGTTCTAATAATAATACTTTTACTATTATTGATATTGTATAGCGTATTGCCACTCACCAACTTTGATTAAACATATCTCTGAGCCTTTTTATGGGAAAGGCTGAAGTATTTTTGTAAGAGGGATGTATAAAAAGTAAAATTTTGTAATTAATTACCTCTGATTTCCTGAGAGTTTTATTCGATAATATAAAGTAACTTTGTAATTTATTCTATATGTCTATGATCAATATTGAAAGAAGAAAACCCTAGATCAGTGTTATTAAGATATCTCTACAATAGGGATCGGAAGTGATAATAATTTTTACCCTATATTAAACATTTTACTTCCAATGAAAGTTATCATGAAAGTTGTTTTGGTTTCATGGTTAAGGGATGTCTACACGAGGGCAGTCTGCTTTATTAAGGGATGCCTTGGGCGGGGGACTTCCTGAGGGGTTCTAACGCGTATTCGGGTTACATTTGGAGTAAACAATTGCTCGGTAGCCCAGAACTCTAAACCTACACACTTCAGCAGTTTACCGAATTGCCATGAATTTAGGAAAAATTAATTATGACGCAAAAGGTTATTAAAAAAATCTTTCTTTTTAAGCTTTATAAGATAAACTTATAAAGCCTTTTCTTTTTATAAAACTAGAAACTTTCAAAATAAACTTTAAAAAGAACTTCCTGAAATACTCAAGAATGACGATAAACAAAAAATTGGAACGATAAATTATCAAATATTGATCTTCATACCTGAATGTAAGACAATTAAAAAAAGGATGCAATAATCTATTTTAACAATCAATGTAACTTTATGTAAAGCTGTGAGAGTTACTTAATTATGAAAAAGGAAAACATTATTCACTTTATTTACCAAATAAAGCCTTTTTTGTATAAAATATTTTGCATTGCTTAAAATAAAGAAACAAAAGTTTTAAAGAAGCTCTATTATTCAAAAGCTTTAACTAGTACAACAGATTTGATATTGAAAATATTGTTTAACCAAGGGCATAAAAAACTAATTTTGTTTGAATTAAACAACCCTGACAGTAGACAATTTTTTTTACAACATTTTGTCAAGGGGAAGAATGGAGTTTCCTTCTACATTTTTAGCTGGATCGGTTAATACGACCCGACGAACAAATTTTTAAAATGAAAAGATTTTGAGACAAAGTTGGGGGACAAGTGCCCCCCTGTGTTCCCCCAATACTACGCCTATGCTTCATATGTATTATATGCTTAAGAAGACTTAATAACATTAGCTTTAAAAGATAGTTTAACAGAGTTTGAAATGAAGTTGGGGGGGGAGCTCCCCCTGCACCCCCCCCCGAAACTGCTGCTATGATTCATATGTATTATACGCTTAGGAAAATCAAATAATAATAGTAAGGAAGAGTTTATCATTGCTTCCAGACCTACTGAAATTTTGGAGAGGTACAGGAAAGGTTTGCGGGGGGCACATATCGGATTTAAGAGCAGAAAAGGGAAGTTTTTTTTTTACATTTTCAAGCAAATTTTTACTTAAAAAATTTTTTGTGATGAATTTTGAGGGGGGGGGGCACAGGGGGGTAGGTGACCCCTTGTGCCCCCTCCCGACGCTTTCCCTATGGTTCATATTATTACGTGCTTAGGAAACTCGGAAACTCTAATAACAATAGCTTTCTCACTCCCAGATCTACTGAACATGAAAGTTTACCCCTTTATGCCAAAACAAAAGAAATTTGGCATAAAACACAATTAAATATATTCCTCATGCATATTACAAAACAAAGAATTTTATGTCCAATTTTTAGTAAAAATTAATCATTTGGGCGTTTTTACCGTTCGCGTTTTTTCAGTCCAAGTTTTTTCCCCCACACCTGGCAAATTATAGCTGATCAGCCAACCCCCAAAAACTGTGAGAAAATCTAATCCTAACTATTAAAAACTCCATCCCTACTAACTAAAATGATAAAATAACCTCCCGTAACAACACTGAATTCCACTCACAAATCAATAAATTAAGAGATATCGTATTCCTTCTCCAGTCCTACATCCAATGACGACATTCTCAAAAGCAATTTATCCCCAGATTTCTTCCTATAAGCTCTCATCTCATCTCACTAATAATGAATGACCTTTCAGTCTCCTTTGGAATGTCAACCGTCCCCCGGCATCAACTAGTACAAGACTATCTTTCCACAGGAAGTGAAACAGGTACCTCTTTATATCCCCCCACCCCCTGTAATTCTCAGAAAGCCTATGTTCTTCACTCGATCAATGGAAGCGGGTTCGGACAGAGAGGACCGAGACCGACTTCGAAACCGAATGACCGAAATGAATGGATCCGGACAGAAATGACTGATTTCGGAACCAGATGAACGAAAGGACCGGGTCCGGACCCAAATGACTGATTTCAGAGCCAGATGAACGAAACGAACGGGTCCGGATCCAAATGACCGAAAGGAGCGGATCCGGATCCGGTCCGGATCCGGAACCGGACCGGGTCCATTTTTAGAGATGGATCCGCTCCGGACCCGGTCCATGCTCGGATCCGTTCCTCCGGACCCGTTTCGGTCGGAACGACACACCACTAATTTCGACAGGCCGCGCCTCTCTGCGATCGGTCATCGCCTTGCCTGACAGCTTCAGGTTCTCGTAATGTATTTCTATGGGAAAAACCCGATTTTCAACATTCAATAAAAGTATTAAATTTAATTTTTTGTGGATGATTCTAATGGATGGAATTTGTTAATCAGACTTCGACTTTTGAGTCCAAGGTGGCGTTTAATATTTTAAAAAGCTTAACATATTAGCTTAACATATTTTAAAGCTTAACATATTAGCTTAACATATTTTAAAGCTTAACATATTTTAACATAAAGCTTAACATATTTTAAAAAGGTTAACTAGCTTTAAAATATTAATAATATTTTAAAGATATTTTAAGAGACCTTTTTCGCTGGTACTGCGTTCGGAAAGACAACATTATGTATGGGAGCGAACACAACACAACGTTTATTTTAAGATTCAGTAGGTTATTCGGATTGCTGTTTGTTTACAAATATCATTGTGCATGTGAAATTTTCTTAGGTTGTGAGATTTAAGGCAAGAATAAAATTTTATTTTTGAATTATAATTCATTGGATATTCTGTATGTCCTCGAAAACATTAATATTTATAGCAAAAGAAATGTTTATTTAAATTCCTGTTACAATATATTCAGATTGTTTTTTTTTTTTTATTTTATAGAAAATAAAATGCACTGCTTGTTATTATTTATCACATGCTTCTTTTAAATATGTAAATTCCTGCAAAAATAAGACCAGTTGTCTGATTAATAAAAAAAGTGTAACTTATACATCGCATAGCACATTTGTACATGTAATTAATCTAATACGTGTGAATAGGAATTAAAAAATAGTCCAAAATAAATCAACTAAATTAAAGACGCAGACCAATTAATGTAATCTGTACTTAGCTGCATAATTATTTAAATTGGCAGTAAACATGAGTGCAAAGTGTAAATTCATGATTATTCCGTTATGTTACATAAAGCTTCTGCATTTTTATTATAAGTTTTTATTATAAGTCTGCCAAGACGAGCGATTTTCCGCTTAGATAAATGCAGGTTGCATGAAATCTTGATGGTTCTGAATACGATTGGCAACAGTTTGCCCGCACATTTTCCGAAAAAATAATTTGGCGGGAATGTCTACTGGGATAATATGCAACTACCAGAAATTCAATACATTAATGTCTATGGACATTTTCGACATATTATGTTTGTAGTCAGTCCTTGTTTGGTCCATACGCAAAATCTCACTATTTGTCATCCACCATGTCATGTTTTCCTGAAATATCCCAATTTAACCCCAAAAATAATTACGCATTTTTCATGACTCTTAAAACTTTTAACCATAGAATACGCCGGCGAAGTGATGACGTCAGAGCAATGGCGGCGGCACAAACAAACCTCCATCCATGTTAATTTCCCATAGGATTGAGAAATTTTAATTGTATATTTTTATTTTGTCTCATTTAAGGTTTTTGATACTCATATTCGGTAACGGGACGGTAATTATTCTTTGATTCATTAGCTAGAATTGTGAATTGTTTCTTGTAGGATTTGTAAATGACTAAAAAAACTTGAATTTGCTTAAGCCTACCGTGCTTCAGATGTAAATAAACAAACGACATGGCGGCTGTTATGGCTGACTAACACACGCGGCTTCATTCAAAATATTGCTTATTTTCTTTTCTCTCTTTTCATAAAGTCAATTTTTGGTGTTTGCTGGCTACAGCGTATGTCACATAAGATTATTAATTTTTTTTTAATTGGGGTGTTACTTTACATTTGGGAGTAATTTATCGGACATTTTTTCTGTTTACTTTTTATGGTTAGTTTATAGTTTTTAAATTTCCTGGTGTGTTTATTTCTTTCGGTGTGTTTATTCATAAGGTCTTATTTGCTATTGTTGATTAAATCGTTTGTGTTTTAAAAGTTAACGTTATTTTCAACTGCTATTCTGAGAGCCGTATTTTTGTAATTATATTTGCATTATCTTATCCAGAAAAGGTTGCAACTTGAACCCGCCCCCCCCGTAACAAATCAAGTTTATAATATGAAAATTTGACTTATTTTGTAAATTGAAATGCATTAATGAAAGAATTGACCAAAAAATATTTTTCTTCCCCACTTTACAGGCATTTTTCTTTTCCTTCCCTGCATATGCTACTATTTATTAAAGCTAAGTGTTGAAAATTTGGTGGTTTTTGTTATTAACATGTGTAAATGTAATACTTGCTTCATAGCTTTTTTTTAATAATTTTTGTGATACAAACCTGATAGTAAAATTTCCCTATTTATTTTTGCATCATGTTTTATTAAAATACAGCCTACTGTGCTTGGACATTGACATAAATGGGTAGGGGCTAATGTGGGCTAAGTCTATCCTAATACAATTGTAACCGACACTAGAGAAACAGAATTTTCAATTGCAAAAATATAAGATAGATTAAAGTAATATTAATGTGCTTAGGTAATTTGTTTCTTCAAGTGTTCTCTTGTACAAAAGTAGATAGAAGTGTTACAAATCTGCTGTAATTTTTACGTGTGTAATAACTTTTCTCTTTCATTAAGTACGATTTTCTTTTCACATTGTTTCCACGGTTATGTTCAGGGCTCGAAAAAATTTATGTTCAAACAACAAATGTTTTTTTGATTTTACCACAAAATTCAACTTTTCTTGCATTTCCTTGACTTTTTTCCAAAATCCCTGACCAAAACTCATTTCCATGACTTTCCAGGTCTGTAAAAACCCTGCTTAAAATTATATTAATGGAAAAAAGATAGTCGTCAAGGTTTTTTTTCCCCGTCTGAGAGACTGGGTTTTTTCGAACCCGGTATATACCCATGGAAACACGAAAAGAAAACAGTACTTATGAAAGAGAAATGTTAATACATATGTAAAAATTACAGCAGGTAACACTTCTATCTACTTTTGTACAAGAGTACACTTGATGAAAATGTGATTCTGGACCGTCTTGTTATAAACTACCTCATACCTCTAATTATGAATCACCCTGTGTACAAGAATGCTGAATAGTTCATTGAATTACATGTTTTAACATATATTTATTACATGTAACACATGTATGTGCAATTCCCAATTTTAAGAATTTACTGGATATGTTTTAACAATGGATCTCAAGATTTTATATTTTTTGTAAACACCTTCTATAATTTAAAAAATGTTGATAAGCACCTTATGTAGTCGATTACTAGTATATTATTTTTTTAATCAGATTTCCAAGATTCTTTTTATGAACTCCTTCTCAGATTAAAAAAATAAAATAAATCCCTAGTGTACTAGTGCATTTTTTTTTTTTTTTTGCGTGTGTGTGAACTTTTTTTCCCCCCCCACATCTCATGACTGGTTAGATACAAATATAGTTTATCTATTTATTTGCTCTTGTTCACGTTGCTTTATCAAAAATAAATTTTTAAATATTTCGAATGAAAATAATTACAGGATTGAATCTGTGCTTTTATGGATTTCAGCCGTATAGTTTTAAGAGTAATATGCTAACTGATTTTTTGGGAATGACAGAAATATTCATATCTCTGCCTTCTCAAATAAATCTGTTGGATACTCTAAAAACAAATCTCTAATTGCCAGTGAAGTGTGCTACCTCACCAAGTGGAGATAACTTGCCAAAGTGTACAATGTTCGAGTTAATTACAAAGGGTAAGCAATATCTTTTAGTTTTATACAAGTTACTAGCCCCCTCCGGCGACCAGTTAGATCGCCATCTTAATACATCTTGTTCGAAGAGAATACTGTTCCTCACCGGCTTCCTTGGTGCTGAAATCTCTGATTCTGAATGGAATTTAAATTAAGATGGTTACAAATAGGATCAAATCCTATTTTTCTTTTGAGTATAAAACATTTCATTCTTGTTCTGATTTCACATGCACACTATATTTTAATTAAAAAACAACCTTACAAATACACACTTCAATATAAGTACAAATTTACTGTCTGTTTTACTATGTAAGTTTCCTTAATACACATATATTATTGTATTAAAATGGACACTGATAATGCATTTTAAAGGAACATAAAGAGTAGAAGTTTTGATTTTTCAAATTAGTGAAAGAGCTTGGAAAAGCCAAGAGTTACAAATAGATATTTTATGTATGAGTTCACATGGAATTATGTTTAAATATGTTGTTATTGGCAACGGTGTTGTGTTTAGAAACAAGATGCCCACCATTTTGTAATCTGGACTTGCACCAAAAAGTTAAAAGGTAAGCTTTTTTGATTTAGGCATTTTAAGTTTGAGTTTTCAAGTTTTGGGGAAAGTGCAGAGTTGCAAATAGATATGTCATGTATGAGTATACGAGGAATTATGTTTAAATGTTACTGTCAACGATTTTGTGATTAGAAACAAGATGGCTGCCATTTTCAAGCCCGGAGTTGCATTGAGAATTTAAGTGGTAAAGTTTTTTGAATACACCTTTTACGATAGGAAAATTTATTTGTGCAATGACTATGGAGATAATAAGCGATATCAATTGGGAGAATTTTAATTATAAGGCTTAGGGAGTTTTATGCTGACTTTTCTGAAGTTTTCTGTTCTGCTTATATTTTAGTTTGTATTGTTATTATAAAAAGGTTTCTGTAGGGGAAAAAAAGTGATAATTTTAAAATTGGCAAAATGTAAAAAAAAAAAAGAAGCTATGGTAAATAACATGCATTTACTTTTACATGCTCTTGGATAATAATATCGTAGTAACTGTGGATAAAAGTGCGATATGTTTTTATGTCTAGAAAAAAGATAGCCACTATTCTGGAACTCGAGAGTTTCATCAAGAGTTTGAAAGGTAAACCTTTTACAAAACACGGTACTTGGCACCAGTTTGGTAAAAAACAAATGGTGCCAAAAAATGCCGGGTGGGCAATACTAAAGCTGTTCCATTACTTCAACGAAAATAAAAGTGTGTATCAATTTGGCTATGAACAGAATTGTATATCTGTTTTAATGAATAGTAGGTTGGTTCTATAAAAAGGAGGGATGAGGTGGTTTGCTCTGTTTGACAAAATGAATAGGTCTTCATGCCAGGTTTACATTTTTTTTGTCGCAGAGATCATTCTAGGATGAAAAAGGGGCAAGGTGCTAGTCCTTAAAAAAGGGCAATTTAAGCTTTCAAGGGCATGTCAGAATATAAAGAGGCACTATATGAATATAAGAATCTGTAAGGTGCTGACTAATGTCAACAAAAAGGAAAGGGATGCTGCAATGCAATAAATGTACACAGAGAGGAGAGGATGGCACTATGAATGAAATTGGGGCAAGAAGAGCAGCAGGTAGGGTGCTGTTTTTGAGTGGCTAAACAGTGACGATTTTTTTTTCAAAGTGCAAGTAGGGCAGGGTTTTTGCTTTAAAGGGCGGGCAGTCCGCAGTGCCCTTTGAAAAACACCTAGGATGAACAGAACCTGATTACCGAATAGGCCCATGAGGCCCGGGCATATAGTAAAAAAAGTCATGGGGCTTCAAAACTACAATATTTATTATTTATACTTGTGGAATAGGTGGGAGGGGGGGGGGGAGACGCAAAATAACAGCAGGCCTATAGTATCAGAAAGTGTTAATCAGGCCCTGAGGATGAACACTGATTGTCGACTATGCATGTATGTCATTAAACATACATGCATAGTCGACAATCAGTAATTGGACAATAGTGATCATTGTTTTTGGAATTTCTCTAAGGGACTTTTAAGAAATTAAAACTTGTTGGAATGTTTTCATTTTTTTAATTACAAATACATAAAATACATTAATAAATTTGTTTTAATTAATCATGATACTCACACAAAGGGATCACATTGCCCTCTGTCTTCACCACTTATCTGCAGATTTCTTTTACTCTTGCAGCATGTAAAACTGGGCAGATAACTTCATCCTATTTTACAAGCCGAAAAAGTACAAGTACAATGCTGCTGCTTCAAATGTACAGCAAAATTGTACAAGCACTCATTAGGCATAAGAAAATAATCGATCACATTCCTAAAAAAAAACAGACTACAAAAGTAAAGGAAACTAAAAATGTAAACAAACTGTCACTTCAAGAGCACAACCAGGAAAAATTTTCGGAGGGCAGGGGGATATGAAATAAATGGTGAATAAATAAACCTTGTATCTGCATGACATACAGCTTATGCTAACTAATCTGATAATTTCGGACAGAGAAGGGAATACAATTTATAAATTCACAGTGCAAAATAATAGCAACACACTGCATGCAGAACTCAAAAGAAGTCACATAGGACATGTCACCCAAGCAGTGGCATAACTATGTGTGTGTGTGTGTGTGTGGGGGGGGGGGGGTTAGAGGTCCCTGGAACCTTACAAATGTAAAAATGTTTGCAAATGTCCATGATCTCCAAAGTACACAGCCTCTTCTTCACTGTAAACAATCAAATATTGATGATTACTACGGATAATGAGTGGTCTGAACCAGTCGTTATAAATTCAGCAGTTTTTCCAGTACGTTAAAGAAAATTATTGTCGTTCTGTGAGCTTGCATACCGTTTAATGATCATGATGGAATATAATGATAATCATTAGAATAGTGATCATTATAAAGAGCTTGCATATGGGGGTTAGCCCACATTAGCCCTTACCCATTTATGTATATGTCCAAGCACAGTAGTCGGTATTTTAATAAAACAAGATGCAAAAATAAATAGGGAAATTTTACTATCAGGTTTGTATCACAATAATTATTAAAAAAAAGCTATGAAGCAAGTATTACATTTACACATGTTAATAACAAAAACCACCAAATTTTCAACACTTAGCTTTAATAAATAGTAGCATATGCAGGGAAGGAAAAGAAAAATGCCTGTAAAGTGGGGAAGAAAAATATTTTTTGGTCAATTCTTTCATTAATGCATTTCAATTTACAAAATAAGTCAAATTTTCATATTATAAACTTGATTTGTTACGGGGGGGGCGGGTTCAAGTTGCAACCTTTTCTGGATAAGATAATGCAAATATAATTACAAAAATACGGCTCTCAGAATAGCAGTTGAAAATAACGTTAACTTTTAAAACACAAACGATTTAATCAACAATAGCAAATAAGACCTTATGAATAAACACACCGAAAGAAATAAACACACCAGCAAATTTAAAAACTATAAACTAACCATAAAAAGTAAACAGAAAAAAATGTCCGATAAATTACTCCCAAATGTAAAGTAACACCCCGATTAAAAAAAAAAATTAATAATCTTATGTGACATACGCTGTAGCCAGCAAACACCAAAAATTGACTTTATGAAAAGAGAAAAGAAAATAAGCAATATTTTGAATGAAGCCGCGTGTGTTAGTCAGCCATAACAGCCGCCATGTCGTTTGTTTATTTACATCTGAAGCACCGTAGGCTTAAGCAAATTCAAGTTTTTTTAGTCATTTACAAATCCTACAAGAAACAATTCACAATTCTAGCTAATGAATCAAAGAATAATTACCGTCCCGTTACCGAATATGAGTATCAAAAACCTTAAATCGGACAAAATAAAAAGACACAATTAAAATTTCTTAATCCTATGGGAAATTAACATGGATGGAGGTTTGTTTGTGCCGCCGCCATTGCTCTGACGTCACACTTCGCCGGCGTATGTTAAAATTTTGTATTTAGAATAAGGCGACCATATTTCTAAACAATATTTTGGGGACAAATCAAGCATTGTCCTCGCCTCGAATCCAAGGAAAACTTGGGGACACTAGAAAATATTTTTGGGGACTTATTCGAGGCGGGGCCTTCGCAATTAGTAACGAGCCTGCGCGTGTATTTTGATGAGCCATCCAAAGAGGCCTACGGATGCTCGAGTCTTCACGTATACATCAGGCATTTTTTAAGCTTCCCAATGCTTTCAAACATTATTTAATGTAGTTTTAAGTAGTAATTGTGTTACTAATTTAACTCCGAACTCATGATTAATTTGTTTTCTAGGATACATATTTACATAAAGAAAACAGATGCATATAATTTGAAGGAAAAACAAAGTAGCGCTTACTCTCATGATTCACGATTGCTTATTTTAGTTTCACAAGTGGATATTTAATACACTTTAAAACAACTAAATACACAAATGAGAAAGACATTTTTATAATGAATATTTCATGAACGTAGTCGTATTTCCTACGTTATTTTAAACAATTCAAGATTAATCTTTAACAAATGATGTATTAAAGCGCATTTCAGTGTTTTCGGGATATCCTGTATATTAGAGAAAATTGATAAAATACGCTCTATAGCGCGATCCCTGAATTAATTATTCTTTAATAAAGACATTTCAGTAGTATATATTATTCTTTTGTCGCTTTCTCAATCGAACTTAGGAATTGAGCAAGCATAATGAACGCTTGTACAAAATATTAACTACATTTGAAGTTTCTGTATAAACGGGCAAAAATCAATAATTTATAATTTACTGTATTTCTGCACTGTACCAGATGTAAGTCTTAATCACATAATCAAGGCATATATAACTGATAAATAACATTTTCAACTGGCAAAATTAAATTGTCTGAATAGTATCACAAGGTCATGCTTATTTACAAGAATAAAAACTACTCAAGTAAAAACTGACTAACTACTAAACTCAGTAAACATGATTTACATACATATTTTTAGAATTCCTAAATACATTATAAGCGTTCACTTACCTTTACATTCAGAGCAAAATGTTCGAATTTTAGGATAAATTTTCATGAAAGAAAATGGCGCAAGATTCACAAAACGATTACCTACATCTAAAGTTCTTTAGTACGACAAAAGTATAAAAAAATTGTTTTAAAATAATAAAATAATATAACATTTATAATACTTAGAACAATAAAATAGAATACTGTGACTAGGGAAAACAGGCCTCAATGATAAACTCATTTTTAGGGATGGCAACTCATAAGCAGGCCCGTTGCTTAGCGATGGCCCCGGCCGGTCACAATGAAATTTGGGGCACGTTCGAGAATTCACCGGTTGGTTTATGCACCGGTGCTACCGGTTGCGGTCATTTTTTGGTTAAGTGACGTCACGGTTGTCAACCGGTTTCGGTCATCCTCACCACATCCAATTCCAAGGCCAAGAAAACAAAAATAAACATTGGCAACACTACGCTAATAACCAGGAATAACCCACCTCGCTAGCAGGGTCATTCTGGTTGCGCTCTGGTCATGCTGAGCAGACAACCGCTACATGACCCAAACGTTTTCAAACGCGGTTAAGGTGGATTCATATCTGCCGCGCCGCATTGCAACCATGCCGTACTGTTTCGCCGTTTTGGACCGTTGGCTGTCCGCGCGGCGAGCTTGCGGGCCGCAAGTAAATCACCAATGCTCTTCTGTAATTGGCTGTAGCTGTAAAAGCTCTTCTGTAATTGGCTGTAGCTGTAAAAGCTCTTCTGTAATTGGCTGTAGCTTTGCGGTCGGCGCTGCGGATCTATCTTGTACTCGCCAGATAATGCGCAAACCCT
>JAWZYV010018102.1:0-27811 GCA_038373885.1 Cheiracanthium punctorium
CAGCATTTTGCTCTCTGAAAAAAGTTTCATTTGAAATTTCCAACAGTGGATCAGTACTATTTGAATTTTTCGTAACTAAAAAGTTCACATATTCATTATTTTTAGGAACATTATCAACAATTGGTATAACACCTTTATCATAAATTAACTGAGGATTACTGTCAAGAGTTTCAGTATTATTTTCAAAGTTCTCCCTAGATAAATAGTCAGCAAGTACATTTTTAGATCCAGCAATGTGCTGAAAACTAAATGAATATTCTGACAACTCAAGTAACCACCTTGTGATTATGTCAGCTGGGTTGGTAGTCTTTTTATATTTTTTCAAAGGAGCACTATCAGAAAGAATTATGAAATGTCTATTATACAAATAATATTTAAAGGCATTAACAGATTTATATATAGCCATTAGTTCCAACTTAAGAGCAGGATACTTTTGCTCAGCTTTATTTAACGATTTGGAAAAATAAGCAACTGGAAGTAATTTATTATCATACATTTGTAAAAGACAAGCACTTATAGAAATGTTGGAAGCATCAGTATTTAAATAAAAAGTCTTATTCCAGTCAGGAAGTCTTACCATAGGTTCAGAGAAAAATATTTGTTGCATCTTTTGAAAATTTTGTTCATGTGTAGAAGTCCAAACAAATTTAGCTTTAGGAGTAGTTAATTGAATCAAAGGTTGAGATAACTCAGAAAATGCAGGAATTAAGTGTTTGTAAAAAGTTGCCAAACCAATGAAGCGTTTTAATTGTTTTTTTGTTGTAGGAGTTGGAAAAGAAACAACTTTTGCAATGTTACATTGAATAGGCTTGATAAAATGATTTTCAATATGAAAACCCAAATAGTTTGTTGATGTTTTATGAAAAGAACATTTAGTAGGAGCAAGTGTCAAATTATATTTACATAAAACTTTTAAAACTTTTTCAAGTTTATGTACAGTGTCTTCAAAAGAATGTGATCCTATAATAAGATCATCCTGATATGCGAAAATTCCATCTGAGTTAACCTCGTCTAGTAAAAGATCCATAAGAGCCTGAAAAGTTGAGGCAGCGGATTTCAAACCGAAAACCATTCTTTTATATTTAAACTAGCTGAAGTACCCGTTCTTCGCACGGGAATGAATGGACTTTTTGATATTAATATTTGTTGTGATTACTATTTATTGTAATAAAGAGATATAGCAAAATGGATATCGCGTTATATTGTGTTCAATAATCATTCATACTGAATTTCAAGGCAATCGTTTTTACGGTGCAGAAGGCGATGCGGCGTAGCACAATCTAGTGGCGAGTTTTAGCAAAACGGATACGGCAAAAATATTCTTCGCATTCAGATATCGATGTATACGAATTTTCATGACGATCGGCTGAATAGTCTTGAAGTTCATGTGTTGACGCGACATCTAGGGCCCGTTCGAGAATTCACCGGTTGGTTATGCACCGGTGCTACCGGTTGCGGTCATTCTTTGGTTAAGTGACGTCACGGTTGTCAACCGGTTTCGGTCATCCTCACCACTTCCAATTCCAAGCCAAGAAAACAGAAATAAACACTGGCAACACTACGCTAATAACCGGAATAACCCACCTCGCTAGCAGGGTCATTCTGGTTGCGCTCTGGTCACGCTGAGCAGACAACCGCTGCATGACCGAAACGTTTTCGAACGTGGTTAATTCCAGAGCTCCGCCTTTTCGAACGCTCTGGTCGTGCACCGGTGTTACCGGTGCACAACCGATGAATTCTCGAACGCGCCCCTAGTGTCAAGTTATAGGAAAATGGATCGTGCCAAACTCTTCCCCGTGTTCAAATATCTATGTATACCTATTTTCATAGCCATTATTCGCACAGTCAAGAAGTGATACACTGCAGGGCCATCTAGTGGTTAATTAAAGTAATGATTTGCTACAGCGCCGTCATGTGGCGAGTTATAGCAAAATGTATAACGCCAAAATATTCTCATTGTTCAAATAGCTATGTATACTGATTTTCATAGAGACCGTTTGAATGGTCAAAAATTTGGCCTGCTGCTGCGTCATCTAGTGGCGAGTTAAAATAATAATGCATTGCAGTGCCATCTAGTGGTGAGTAACATCAAAAGTAACGCAGTTAGAATATATTCTTCGTTCTCAAATGTGTAAGTATAAAAAATTTTATGCCGATCAGTAGAACGGTATAGAAGTTGATGCGTTGCAGCGCTATTTAGCGGTAAGTTACAGCAAATGGATAGTGAAAAATATTCTCCGTGTTCTAATATTCGCGTGTACCAAATTTCATCGAAATTTGTTGGACGATATTCGCATAGCAAACGGCTAAACGGAATAGAATTCGACGTTCTGCTGCGCCACCTAGTGAAAAGTTAGAGGAAAACGGATAGCATAAAAACCTTCTCCATGATAAAAGACTTAGGTGAACCAAATTTCATGGTGATTGGTGAAACGGTGCTGGGGTTTTTCAACCTCCTACACACATACCAACATTCATTTTTATCTATAACCAGTCTTATTATACGTATATACCAGTCTCAAGTAAAATCCAGTTTCAAATCTAAGCCTCGCCAAAGTGACAGCATACGCCATTTTGCAAGAGTTTTGGGAATCATTCGAAGCATTGACTTAGCAGCAATCAAAATGGGAAATGGTTCGACCGCCAGGCATTTATTTGAAAAGTGGAATCCCTTAATACAGCCGCATTTTTAAAATTATCAACTATAACATGTTTTATTCATCGTTACCTCGATGTACTAAATGGGAAGATTTCAATTTTCTGAAATTTGGCGGATTTCCCCCAAGTTAAATCAATGTACTCAATTGGCGAGAATTCTGAAGCTACATCGCTTGAAATGTCCTAATAACTGCATTATTTCTGCACGGATAGTTAAAATTTAATGCTGTATTCTAAGAAAACCTATACACTTGTTTTCAAAAATGCTATTCCCTTAAGCTCTCAGTAAATTGAGCCAAAAAGCCAAACTGTGCAAACCGCTAGAACTCACACTCTAAAAATCGGCCTATCAGCCATTTTATTTTTCGCCAAACTAAAAAAAATTACATATTAATCTCGGATATCTTCGATCCTCATTGTTTTGCGTATAAAACATTTCATTCCTGCTCTCATTTCTTATGCGCACACGATATTATAATTAAAAAAATAACCTAAAAAAATAAACTAAAAAAATCATTATTATTCTTTTATTTTTACTTTAAGAATTTAAAACATTTTATTCGGCAAAATCGCCACACATGGCAACCAAGATGCTTATTTCACACACTTTTTTCACTACAGGGGTTAATATTACGTAAAGCTTTCTGCGTGGAGAACATAAAAAATCTCTTAAATTCCGGGAACGGAAATTAAGGGAACCCATCAGGAGGAAAACGTTTTTAAGTGGAGTTTCAAAGTTTTAAAGTGGACTATCATTTATTCTATATTATTTTACATATCTGTGTAAAATTTCAGGCTGACAGGTCCATTTTTGTGGAATTGTATACTACCCAAATCAACAAATTGACAAACATAATTTCATTTTTATTTATAAGATAACCTACGCTTGTTTTTAAAAATACCCTCTCATTAAAATCGCCAAGCGCTAGAATCATAGAAAATCTGACACACTTTCAGATTTTTAAATACGCACTAAAGTGCTATATATAAAAAGAGTTATAATCCATGGGTCTTCCCTATTTTCGTTCCTTCTTTTATTAAGTTGGAAAGTGTATCATTATTCATGAGTGTGATTAAACAAAATTAAAATTGATATTTCTAACATCCTTTTTTCTGGATGTAATACATTAGATGCAGAAAAGCTGCTCTGAAAAATGCACAATTCCAACTGAATGAAAATTTCAAAAACTTTACGCAGGTGTATTCATAACCCAAATAGCAGACGATTAAATTACGATAAATAGCGCCAAGCGTTAGAATCCTCCTCAAAATCGCGAGAATGCTGAAGATAGATCGCTTGAAATCCCTTAATAACTGCATTATTTTCGCAGGGATCATTAAAATTTAACGCTGTATTCTAATAAAACCTTTGTACTTGTTTTCAAAAATCCGTTTCCTTAAGCTCTCAGTAAATTCGCCAAGCCGGAAACTGTGCAAACCGCTAGAACTCACTTTCTCGGCATTTGAGCCATTTTATATTTTCGCCAAACTAAAAAATTTTAACATATTAGCCTCGGAAATCTTCAATTCTTATTGTTTTGCGTATAAAACATTTCATTCCTGCTCCGATTTCCCATGCACACGATATTATAATTAAAAAAAATATAACCTTACGAATATAAACTAACAAAAAAAAATCATTATTATTCTTTTATTTTTACTTTGAGAATTTAAAACATCTTATTCGGCAAAATCGCCACACATGGCAACCACGATCTTTATTTCACACTTTTTTCACTACAGGGGTTACAATTACGGAAAGCTTTTTGCGTGGAGAACATAAAAAATCTCTTAAATTCCGGGAACGGGTGGACTTTCAAAATTTTAAAGTGGACTATGATTTATTCTATATTATTTTACATATCTATGCAAAATTTCAGGCTGATAGGTCCATTTTTGTGGATTTGTATACAACTCAAATCCACAAACAAACAAACAAACAAACAAACAAACAAACAGAATTTCATTTTTATTTATAAGATGAGCCAAACTGAGAAGTGAAAGTTAATTTATCTTGTAAATCTTTTGGTAAATCTATTTGATGATAAGCCTGTTGTAAATCTAAACTGGTGAAAAATTTATATGTTGATAGATTAGCAATAATTGTCTGAATTTTAGGTAAAGGATATGATGAACCTTGTATGACAGAATTTAACATACGCAAATCAAGGGCTAACCTATACTTTTGTTTGCCAGAAGAGTCAGGCTTTTTCTTTACTAAAATTACAGGACATGCCCATTCAGAACAGTTACGTTCAATTATACCTGCATTCAGTAATTGGTCTATTTGCTCTTTAGCTTCACTTTGAAGAGCCTGAGGAATTGGAAATGGCAATGTTTTTATTGGAAAATCATTAGTAAAGTTCAATACAGGAATAACTCTGTCAGTGTGTCCTAAAGTAGACATATCTTTTGAAAAAGCAGCAAAATTGCTTAGTAATAAACTACTTAATTCACTTTGTTCATTACATTCCAAATGTGCTAAGTCAAAATCAGATGAAGTTAATTGCTGTTTTCTTTTATTAAGCACTTCTGATGAAGGCTGTATTAAATTACACATTTGAAAATTCTCAGAATCATCGGCTAGGTCTCTTTCTTTAACTTCATCAATATCATAAATATTACCAATCTTGGTATTCTTATTTAAATGAATTTTCTGTTCAGATACATTATGAATAAATATAGAAAATTTTTGAGAGCACTTGTTACCATTTTTGTTTTGATTAAAGTGTTCATTTAAATAACAAGCCTCATAAGAAATGTAATTTTCAGCATCATTTGGTGAAAAAAGAAAATATTCAGTGCTAGACTTATTATCACAACAAACCTGAGCATAAATATGCTCATCCGGCTCTAAAATGACCTTTTGACACAGACAAACAGAATTGTCATTTACTTTAATTGAATTAGGACCTTTTTCATTATTATCAGTTGCACACACATGCATATTGCTAGAGTCTTTATTATTTAGAAAATATACCTTGACATCATTAACCATAAGACAAGAATTTTTCATATCAATTGAAATATTGTTTTCTCTTAAAAAAGGAAAACTCAAAATACCATCAAAATGTTCATTAACTGGAATGTCAACAATATAGAAGCAGTGGTGAAAAAACATTGATTTAATTTTAAAGGTTAATTTAATACAAGCAGAGAATTTTATTTTTGAATTAATTGTAGATATAGTGACTGAAGAAGCCAGGTGTTTGTAATTGATTTTAGATTTAATTTCATTAAAAACATCCCTTGTAAGCAAAGAAATAGAACTACCAGTGTCAATCAAGAATTTAAGTTTTTGTTTATTCACCATCACTTCAATTATTGGTAATAAATTACAATCATTGTTCACATTTGCAATAAAATATTCATTTCGTTTTTCATCTTCAAAAATATTATCAGTCTGTACATATTTAGATTCAGCAATGGTAACAGGTACAATAGTCTGAGTCGAACAAGAACGAACTCTACGCTCATTAGACACTTTTGGTAAATTTTTAGACAAAATTGGGAAATTGTCTGGTGTACGTATGAAAGAACGAGATGTGTTCCCACCAGTCAAATCACACCTCGAAATTAGTTTAAATTACAGTCATTAGAAAAATTTCTCCCTGAATTTCGGAAGTTGGGTCGACGACCAAAATTATTATTTTGTGGAGTATTGTGCAAAACTTTAAATTTTCTACACTGGCGTGCAGAATGATGTCTGCCGGAGCACAATTGGCAGATAATACTACTTTGACCTCTATTTCTGTCATAATTTTGAAAAACTGTATTTCTGTTTTTAAACTGTGTATTATGAGGTCTACGTTGTCTGAAAAAATTCCGTTGCTCAGAAGCAGAAGCAGAAGCATTACAATTGGTGTCAACAGAACCAGAAGTAGAATTTTTAAAAGTCAAATCATTAATTTTTGAAGCTAATTCTTCAATTTTTTTAGAAATAGCAAACACTGGGGCTTTTTGTTGAATAGCCAAAACAAGTGATTCAGATTGTGCAATATTTTGTAATTGCTGGGCACGCACAACAGCTTTAGAATAGTCAGTTATGTTATCCTCCAAAATTTTAACTCTAATGTTAGATGGCAAAGCCGACATCAATTTAACATATTTAATATCATCAAGATCTTGAGAATCTTTAATTTTATATACCTTAGAAACCAAAACATTTAATCGATGAACAAAAGCAGTTACAGAGTTAAAATCTTCAAATTTCAAATTATTAAGCTCGGCTACTGGAGCTAGAATTTCATTATTACAAAAATATTTTTCAAATTCTAATTTAATTACATCAAAATCTCTCGCTTTATTTACAACCTCATTTTCAATAAAAAACTGTAATGCTGGACCAATTAGTTTAGTCTTGAAATACAAAATAGTTTTTTCTTCTGACCATTTGTTTAAAGATGCTAAGTCTTCCAATATACCAAAGAAATGTTTTAATTCTACGGCATTACCATCAAATGATGGAATATTAACAGAAAAATCAGAAATTTTAGACATTCTACAATAATAAAAATAAATGACTTACCTACAAAAATGACATAAAACACACAAAACGCAAAAATTATTCTCTTATGAATGAAAATCAAAACATTTATCCTTGTGACACACATAAAAGTTCCGAATCCATTATAAAAACACACATAATTCTGAACACCACATACGTCTCACGGTTTCCGCTAGAGTTGACTCAGAAGTATCGGCGAAATACAGGAAACATAGGAACAACAAATACTGGTAGCTGAAAAACACAGGGCGGCGAAACCAGAAGCGCGAGGCGAAACCAGAAGAGCATCGTAACACCGGAACGGTCTCTACGGAAAATGTAGACACGGAGAACAATACAAGTCTATGACTTTCGATTTCCTGAGCGTCATACACACCGCTGGCTAGTAGGCACAGGTATCAGAACGAGGAACAGCAAATTCTTTTCGGTCGCACACCGCTGGGTAATCAAAATTCCGATGACATGGAGACGGGAGAGTCCACAGAACATTTGTTTTGCTTAAGTAGGAACAGTTCCCTTTTGTGCATTCTTATTTGGCAAAAGGAAACTCCGACAGCCGGTGATGTGCCGGAAACAACTACTCGTGAAAACGAGCTGGTCATGACGCACCAAGTTTATATGAGGGAGTTGTCGGAGGACGATTAAGAGAAACGTTCCCTCGGCCGCTCACATGACGTATAGTGTACAAAAGGTATTTGAGAAAAACTGACGGACAACTGGAATACACAAAAAGGCTGCACTTTATTGTAGGTATCTTCACAAAACAGTTATTAAAGAAAAAAGTTCAATTACGCACCGTACATTGCTTCAACACCAGGAACATATCTAATTGTTCCGGCCACACGGCATGCCGGAGTTCCATAAAAAAAACGAACACAACCTCCTCTGACGGAGAGCAATCGAGAAGTCCTCTCAAATCTTCCTACAAAACTGCCAGCTCTCTACAGGTTGGCGAGTAAAATATGAGCACTCATAAGCCACTGCCCCACGTGACAACCACCGTCCGGTAGGCGTAAACAATATAAAAATTTGAAACAAACGGATTTAAATGATTTATCCCAAGACAGAAGTGCCAGAATTTGGCGGATGCCAATACGTAAGGCTACAACCCTGTGAGAAAACACCGACGGAGACCGGGAGGCGCTATGAACTAACACAGCATATGCTAAAGCGAAATTAATTTAGAAGGGAAACCCCGAAAAATCCCAGACATAGCGTCGCGAAAAGGAAAGAATATTTTATCAAGCCGAAAAACAGAGTGAAGAGAGATTAATACGGAATACGTAATTTTGATTTAGAAAGACGAAACATAGGAACATTATTTTAAGACGCGAAAAATATGTGAACTTCGTCACACGTACCTCTAAGCTATAGCAAGGAAGGCGTGTGCCATGTGTGACACTTGAAAAAGGGTGCAGATTTCTATTGCAAGCTTAATGCAATAAAAGAAACGTTCAACAAGTACTATCTCATCGTTGCAAGGACGTGACGACAGCTATTCTCCCTTCTGTACCCATCGTTCTTCTCGTATTGGTACTTGAATGCCTATGATGTAGCACAACGCAAACGCTTGCTCGAAACAAAAGCATTGAAACTACCAGGTCTAGAAGCAAAAATGAGAACAGAAGAGAGAATTGCTACCATCGCCTCGATGTAACGATGGGAGCGAACAGGTTAAAGTCAATAAGACACTACTTACTGTGACCTAACTTTGTGATAGCTTCTTCATTTGCTTAATCAACGACCACAACACTAACCATGGAAGAAAGAGTGGTCGTATGCAAACGAACAGGTCGTCTGAAAACACGTCGTGTCGTTCTTACTGAGAAAAAGTGCAATTTTGTTGCCTACCATGGACGCCATTTTACCCGAGTGATCACTGAGAGAAATAAGAATTATTATGGTTAAGTACATTTACTAAAATCTGCTGAAGAAAAAAGCAGAAAACACTAGTACTGTTAGTTTGAAAATTATTCTTTTAATGTAATTTAAACTACCGAAAATCACAGCAGCAACACCAAAAGCTTATCTATTCGTCCTAAATTTAAATAAAAAATACCTTTAAGAATATTGAATATATTTACAAATTTATAATAGAAGTAATGTATTATACTACATTTGAGTGTAGATACACACCAGTGGCGGAGCTTATTTAATGCATTTCAAGCATTTTATTACCTTTCACCTGTATTAAATTTCTGAAAATGTTTTCATATAATGATTTTTTAATATATGATTCTTACATCATATACTAAGACAAAAAAAAAAAAAATTGCAAATATCTTATTCTTGCATTTAATTCGTCTTAATATTTCTTGCTTTTTTTTTTTGAGCTAGTGTGGTTAAATAACTGAATTATTTTTTATTTTAACTTCATTTAAATAAAAAAACTAAATAAATAAGTAAAACATACCTATGGTCTTTGATAAGATCTTAGCTTCAAAGGCCTTTTCCGTATTTAGCTCCGAATTAGCTCCCGTTTTTAAAATTTTAAACATAAAATTAAGCATACATCGAAAAATTTTAAGAGTAAAATTGTATATACATAGAAAAATTTTTAACATAAAATTAGATATACGTAGAAATATATTTAGAGAATCATACACTTACATCTTCACTAATGTAGTTAAAATAAAACCGCAAACGCACCTCAACTCAGGAGAAAAGAAAAGGAATTTGCACTTCACGGTCGAGAATCATTTTCAGAAAATACTGACTGATAAACGAGCAAAACAGAACAACCCACTAAAGGTTCAAGGGGTGGCCTTGGATTTTTGCTCCTCTTTTTATTGCTTATTCCATGCGGACTGGGCGCTAACAAGAACAGGAAATAGTAAAATGGAACCATACGCGCTTGTTCTGTCCATACAAAGGGCCGCCAATCTCCTTATCAGCTAGTCCTCAGGCAAAACGGTTCTTTGCTTTTGGAGGGGTCACTACAATATTAGTTTCGGGGAACTAAATATTCAGTGGAGACATTTAAAGGGATCCAAATATCAGACCTGATTTTTTTTTTTTTTTTTTTTTGTAGTTCTGTATTTATACCCAGTACTTTCCATTTTTTTTATCTAGTGTAAGTGCTAACAAAATTTTTGGGTCTCTTATAATCCCCCCCTCCGCATTGCAGGGTTTGGCGCCCTGTAGTTCGGCCTCTGACACACACACACACAAAGATAAGTTTTAAAAAAGAATCCTCATATGTATTGGAATTTCCCTTACGTTTGTTACTTGGGAATATCATGAAATAAAGAGAATTTAAAAATTAAAATCAATTGAAATATAATAATGTAATGAAAATTCTCAATTCGGACGCAAGTTGGAAGATTTTAATGATATTAGCTATAATTCATACTGTATCACAATCACAATACTTAAGTGTATGTTTTATACAGTGGCGCACAGCGTGGATGCCCATAAGATAAGAATAATTTTAGTGAGGGCTCCTGCGTTTGTGGGAAGGGACTCATCTCAGGCTTTGAAATATTTTAGGATGAAAACAATAAAAAACTACAAAAGAATTTAGAACGCAGTAAAAATACTCATGTCGCAATTTCCACAGGGCGGAATGAATTATTTTTTAAATGACATGAAGTACTTTCCAATCGCTATTCTTCTTTTCACTTTTTTTTAAATTGAGAACTAAAAACATTTGTGTTTTTGACATTTTATTCAAAGAACGGGCACAAGTGCATACTTGTTATAAAGAGAATTTAATCACTGAATTAAAGTCACGAGTCACTGACTAGAACTAGGAGTTCCAAAACTTTACAAAATTATCTTTCCTCACGCTTCGTCCCTTTTCTCGTGGAACTTTATGTCTTCTTATCTTAAATAATTACAAAATTGCATTACTTGATAAAAAATTAATGAATCAAACCCCACTATGGACGAGTGGATAAAACACTCAACATACAACATTGTCAGATGGCTAAAGTGTGAAGGTCCTGGTTTCTGTCCTGCCGTGCAGCTATCGATCTAAGGTTTGAAATTTTGGACAGCTTTCTCCAGATTTAACGTGAATACGCGTTAGAAGTCCTCCGCCCGTTGTACCCGTTCTAAGCAGATAGCTCTTGCGCAGCTTTGCCTTAACAGAACACAACAACATTAATAAATCATCAATGTAGTTCTTATGTGTTCCTGATTATTCCTACTAAAAGCATTTTCAGCCATTAATCGAGCACGTGCTTTGTAACAACAAGGTATTTTTAATTTCATATACTGAAGTAATTAATGGATTTCACATGAATTCAAGCTGAAATGTAGCATTTATATTTATAACAATTATAATTATATTTATAACATTTATATCTTTATAACAAGTTTGCATTTTTAACATAAAGTCTGTACATTTTTAATTTTAAACATGTAGATCACGACTTTTATTTAACCTAATGATTACTTCCATTCCCCCTTCTCTTACAGGAAATCAGTGTCCACCACTGATTATGCATCTGCACATTATTTGTAAGCGCATAAAATGTTTGTAAGTAATAATTACAACAAAAAGAAAAAACAAGCCTTTTGTTCGAAATTATCTAAGTGATATGATAATTTTAAGAAACAACAGGGGCCCCCCAAATGGAATGTTTGCTTCAGAGTGGCTGTTTGAGGACCAGATCAATGAATAGAATACAAATAGAGAATTTCTAGAATACAAATAAGGAAAACACAAGGTCATTAGTTAAAGAACTTTGACTCTAAAAATAGTGGCATATAAATTTAGCTTTTCAAAATCAGCTGTACATATCGATATCGTAATACAGCGGATCTGTTGGTGAGCTGTTAGCTGTTTTGTAAGCAGTAAGCAACATTTTTTGTTTTCTGCTTAAACCGTGCTAGGTGATCCGTTTAGAATATTTGATGCGCAAATCTAAAAAGTTATAAAATTCAAAAACACATAAAGAAAAATACAAGAGGTTGGGGGAAAATAGGCATATGGATTTTGAAGCCCCTACGTGTGGGGGTCCCGGGTATTCGCCCCGCCATGCCTCCCTATTTTTACGGCACTGATGGTACATACCAACAATGAATACACCTTTTTAATATTATGTCAGAACATAGTATAGGCCACACTGAACTTTTGGACGATCTTGCTAATTGGCAAGCCATCAACATTTATAATTAAATGTAACATATTTGGTAATTTATTAACATCTTTTAAGCAGGTCAACATACTTTTAATGGCTGCATGCAGACCATAATGATAATATTTGCCAGGGGGAATATCAATAATATTACTAATCACCCTTGGTGTATTCAGTAGTGTTCTGCCGTATTTTAAAAAAAGAAAAAAAAAAGAAACCACACATCTTGGAAGGTGTCCAAACGGTAAAAAAGCCAGAATTTTTCGTAAAAATATTATATTATCATTTTAGTAACAAAAATCGAAATCCCCCTAAGTACGTGCTTGGTAATTTAAAAATAGTACTGCAGGTTCATACAACAACGGTACTGCAAGTGAGGAAAGAAATATTTCTCTATAAAGTTAAATAATTAAATTACATATAATTATAACATAAGGGTTAAGATATTATCATAAAATGTGTACTTACTTATGGCAGAAAAGACAGCCAATGTTGACACAGTCGAGCCGGCAAGAGAAGTGGCCACTATCCCCACCAAAGATTGAGAAGAATGGCCCTTATAGCTTATAGTAACCTTGAGACACGTCCCCCTTGACCATAATTGTGTCCTCGTAGTTCACAAAGACAAGAACATCAGGAGAAAAAAAGTACCCACCAACTAGTGACAAATGCTTCTTCACCTTTTCAATGAATTAGGCGGGCATTTTAATTATTTGTGGAGGGGGCTAAATTCTTTCTCGGGAAGGTTTAATTTAATTTGTATGTCGCAGAAAAAATATCGTAGCGAAGAGAATTATTGTGGTGTAAGGGTCAACTATTACCATCGTTGAAAAGATAATTATCGTTGTTATAAGAATATCGTTATACAGAGAACTGTTTTACATTAATCTAAAAGGAATTCAGCTAGGACTATGAAAAAATATCGTAATAGAAAGAATTATCGCTATAGAGGATATCGTTGTGGAGAGATTTTACTGTACATATAAATGATAAATGTGTGTGTAAAACAACTACTCACCTCGGCACACAGGCCTCCGTGCAAGGCTGTACCCAGGGAAATTTCGGGGGGAGGGGACCAGACCCTCTGGTCCCCCTCTTTAATTAAATTAAATTTAAAATTAACAAAACAATAATGATGAAGCCTTTTCGTGAAAAATTTAGCCTTTTTCGCCGTTTATTCCCCCCCCCCCCCCGAGATTGTTTTCTGCGTACGACCCCGCCTCCGTGTAACGGGAAAAATAAAATGGTTAATCAATCAATTGTCAGTAGATTAAGATGCAAAGCAAACTCATCTGATAGTAAAATACCCTGGACAAAGAAGCAAAGCAAGAATATAATAACACACCTCACTCTTTTACTAAATTTACAAACACTTACTTAATGTTCGGCATATCTTCATATGAACCTCCAGTGAACAATACTGAATTGTATACTCTTGAGAAAGCAAGAGAAGTAGCAGAAAAAGATCTATTAAACATCACACGCAACAAAAAAAAAACCTCTATGACGCTAGATTTATACACTAAAAAAAAAAAAAAAGTCTGTTAAACTGACAAAAAAAAAAAAAAAAAAACTGTCAGCCAGGATGCTGGATACAAACACCGGGAACCCGGGAATTTTCCCGATGGGCCGGTCACTTTAATATATACAGTATTTATATATACACTTATGTATGATGTGCACGTATGTTAGAAGAAAATGTTAGTGGGCCGAAAGTGGCTGCAAACACAAAAATTACGGTGTAATATAAAAATTGATAGAACTTTTTTATTCTAATTCTGGAGGGAGGATGTTATTTTAAAAATTTTACTTTGTCAAAAGTGTTAGTAAATAAAAATAAATTAAAAAATAAATTGGTAAATCGGTTTTAAAATCCTTGCCATTGGTAATACATTTATGCATAAAAAGTAAATTAATGTTCGGATTAAGACCATAACTAAACCTCCAATTTTTCGTAGACAACTTACAAATATACTATAGTTGAAATGAATGGAAAGATTTTTAATTTAAAACAAAAGTCTGGAATGTGTACAACGATCACAGTTACTTATTTTGTGAAAAAAAAAAAAAAAAAAAAAAAATCGGTGTTTGGTATTCAGTATTTGGTCGAAAAAACGGGGGGGGGAGCTGGGAGGTTTAATATTCAGAAAATAAGAGAAAAAATTGCAATTAAAAAAAAACTTCCAATGCTTTCTATTCATTTTTGTAAATTTAAGATTGCAAATCCACCCCCCACGGCCCCAAATATCCCCCTTGCTACAAATGTTCATGTTCTAGAAATTTTCACCTCACTAGCCCCTCAAAGTCAAAACAATCGTTTGGTTGGTTAAAACAATCCGTTTTCTCTTTTAAATCAAATTAATGAATATAAAATTCTCGAATGGTATTGAAATTGGGGGGCTATAGTGAAAATGGTACATGATACGCAAAAATGGGTCATATTCAGATTCAGGAGGTCATTTTACATAAGAATTTGCAAGAATGATGTCAGGGCCAATTTTCATGCAGCCAAAGGCGTAGCTAGGCCGTTTTTGCAGGGGGGGGGTTACAAATATATGCATATATATATATATATATTCACGCACACTGAGAAGTGTGTTTCTTATAAACACACACTTCTGTGTATGCTTATTAAAAAACTGATACCTGGCTTTTTTGTTAGTCTTCATTGTAAACAGGTAACAGTGAATACAAACGCTTGATAAGTGAATGTAGCTGATTGTTTTTGTTATTTTTCAGAAAATAACTTCTTTTATTTCAGTTTTCATATTTTAGCAAGGATTTATACTTTAGTAAGTTTTTCAATCATTACACCACATGCACAAACACACACACACACACATACATATATATACATACATACATACATAGATAAACTGAAACTTCTTGAGAGCGACCACCCTTTCTTCCGCGAAAAATCGGTCGTTAATTGAGGTGGTCGCTCAATGAAGTATAAACATTTGATAGCCAAGGAAAAAAATTCTAAAAAATTTTGTTAGTTTTAATATTTATGAAACTGCATACTAATACATAAGAAATTATACAAACACATTTTTTATATTTAAATATTAGTAAAATAGTTGGAAATTTCAGATTTTTTCATTCTTGTTTTCTGTCTCAGAGAGTACTTTTGTTTCTACTTTGTTTTTTACATCTGGCAGAAGAGCATTTATCTTGATATTCTTTATGCATCCTGGATTTGCCATAATAAAATATATTTCCTTTCTGGGTTTCCCTACAACCAAAGGTAACCGACAACTTTCTTTTCGAATTTCTTTTTTCGTGTGACACGATTCCATCAATACTCTACTCGAACGGTAAGGCAAAATAACACGTTTCTTAAACATATCTCTTCTCTAATCTGCAATATTTATACATGATATGTACGTGTAGTTAGTTTCACTTGCTGTCAAAAACGGATAAAAAATATCATGATTTATCTGGAAGCATTTAAAATGTTTTCCAAATAAAAGAAATAAAATGCTTAAGATATTTAGAAAGCATTTAAACTGATACACATCACTAAAAATAAAATGATTTTCAGATTTAACTTTACGGCTAAGCCGAAGTGCTTGTTAGAAAAAATAAAAATACATTTAAAAGAATATTTTTTTTAATCAATTTTTTTTATTTGTCTTATTACCGTGAAAATGAATAAAACGTGAATGTGACACAGTTTACGTAAGTCATTAAAAACTGACCAGGTATAAAACTAAACTAAAAAAAAAGCAGCTTTTTTTTCCCAGTTCATAAATACTTTAAAATCTAAACATATCATTTTTATTGTAAAATAAAATTTGTTACTCTGTTTTCCAGTAAAAAAAAAAAAAAAAAAAAAAAAAAAAAAAAAAAAAAAATGTTTAGTTATAAAATAAAATTTATTATTTTTTGTGCGCCTGTTATTGTTGGGGGGGGGGATGTAGAATCTCGGAAATATATACTTCTTTTCTATTCATGAAAAGCTATGAAGCTAATTAAGATTTTTGGGAATTAATGGGGATACATTAAGATTTTTGGGAGGGCTCAGCATGCTCAATGCATTCGATGTGATTTATCGTTCTGGATTTTATTTGTTGATATTAATATTTGTCAATTGATGAGCTTTGTTACCAATAATAATTTTGATATTGAGTACTCATGTTTTAAACTACATTAACAATTGCGCTTTTTCCGCTCACCCAGTGGTCCCTATGGGTTTGTAAAAACAAGTGCCGCCCGTGCTGTGGACATCACTTGAAACGGGTGTAAATTAGAGAAATTTTTTACCATATTATTTACATATCAGCAGTATTTTTTTAACTCAACTAATTTAGTTCCGTGGTGAACTAGTGATTAGGACGCTTTACTGGTAATCCGTAAATCCAAAATTTTTATTAAACCGGGCCGTCAAAATCAGACATATTTTCTCTTTTCGTTAAGATGATGAAAAACTTCAAGAAATCTATTTTCTGTGGCTTTTGAAAAATGAACTATAGTCTGTCCTTTTTGGGGTATATTTTCTCCGGCATTTCGCAGAAATGGCAATGACAGTTCAAAATAATTATCGGAGGAATTGGATCAACATGTCCAAAGAACATCCGCCTGGAGGCTAGGCACCCAGTGGACACGTAGACGTTTTTCGGGAATGACAAACAAAGCAGTCCAAATGTGGGGGGGCGGAGTGCGTCGGGGTGATAAATAAAGGAGAAAAGCACCTTTTAACCTTCCCTTCGGTCACTTCCAAGTCTGGTATTCATCATCATCACTGACCGCGCTCCCAACGTTTCCTAAGCTATTCTTTTATGCCCCTTGGATCGAAACGTGCCCACTGCATGTTTCGATCCAGATGAGAAAATAATAATTAAAAAAATATAGTAATAAAAATAATAAGATTCTGAAGTTAATGTATCCTAAAAACATTTTTTCCCCACCTGAAACACAATTTTTGTAAGTGAAGAGCGAGATTTTGCCAACTCGTATAAATTTTGGGAGGGGATACTCCCCCGCCCCTTAGTGACGTCTCTGGGCTCAGGGGTGGCTGCAGCCCCATTAGCCATTTTCTCGCTATCCCCCTGATACTTTTATAGCAATACTGAAACTTTTTGCATTATTTTGAGATCAAAGTGTCGAAACTCTGAAATGAGCCCCCCTCCTCCTCCTAATAATGCCAGACCCTGAAAGTACTGGTATGACAACGTGGCAAAATAGCGTGACCGAATAAATAATGTAAACCATATGTTTTGCAGGGGCGTATGCGAGGACTATTGACCCCGGGACTCCCTCCGGGGCTGTCCTTCAATTTGACATCGAATTTTTAAAAACTTTTTTCCTTCGACTTATTCCCATCATCTCGATCCTTCAGTTTGTCAGCTCATTCAAAATGTTACTGTTCTTCCTGCCCCCTGCTTTTAGCTTGTCGCCCGAGGTTGGACTGCCTCCTCTCATGGGCGCCCATAGAAATTTTTTAGGGAGAGGGCAAACTCAAAAAAAATCTAGAAGAGAGGATATTTGTAACAATTTCAATTTTCATTCAGCTTTGTGATGCACTTTTGTATTCGTAACACATGCACTAAAATCTCTAGGGGCAGGACCGCGGCTCTCAGCTGGCGTCCCGGACTATCTAATTTTCGGCGCACTTTCTAAGTAAGTCAGACTCGTTTATAACGAGCCCTTGTTTAAGAACCCGAATTAAACGAGGAAGACGGAAATGCTTGGCCGGGGTACAAGATTAAATCTGAAACAAGCTTTTAAAGAGTAAAGCCCGGCCATATCGAGGAATATTTCCGTGATTTATAAAATTTCTATTGTGATTGATTGATTCCGTGATTATGGCAAAGCAAAGTAAATGCGGTCTGCCAAGGGAGGGGGGGGGGTGCTTTGTTAGAAGGACTTACGAGGTTCTGACGCGTATTCGGCCCCACCATGGCACAGTGGTTATGCCACTGAAAATGGTAGATAGCTGAGGTGTGAAGGTCCCGGGTTCGGGTTCCATCGCGTGGCTGTCGATCTAACGGTTCGTGACTGTCGATCTAACGGGAGTTTTGGTAGGTTTTCTCCAGATGTAACGTGAATACACGTTAGAACCCCTTAGAAAGTCTTCTACCAAGGCACCCCCCCCATCCTAGGCAGATGCCCCGCATACAGGTTTGCCTTAACACACATACAACAACTGACGCGTATTCACGTTACATCTGGAAGAAACCTACCAAAACTCCAGACTGTTACATCGACAGCCTCGGGATGGAACCCGAACCCAGGACCTTCACACTTCAGCCGTTTCAGTGACATTGATATAACCACTGTGCCATGGTGAGACAAAGAAAAGAAAATTATTGCCTTCTCCACTTCCCCATTTCAGGTAATCATTTCTTAGAAAAAAATTATTTTAACAATGGTAGTCAGTAAAAATGATGATGAAAACGGAGAATAAGCAACAAAGGGGGATCGCCTGACCATAGGCAGGTGGGACAGTCCGACGTTTGATAAACATTTAAAAAAACACAGCCCCCCCACCTATCTAGTGCTTTGATGGCGCCCTCTAAACATATGGTTCCCCGGGCAGCTGCCCGAGTTGCCAATACCTTAAGCCGGCATCGCTAGGGGGTGCAGGTGCCCTTCTTTGACCATTCTTATGAACGATCATGCCTCCTCTACCCCCCACCCCCCACCCCTATACGAACCCCACACGACATCCACTGATTATTTGACTGTAGGTATCCATGAATGATTGGTTTTGAAGGAGTACTGAGCAATTGTTTCCTTTCTTTAAGCACAGCTCCGTTTTCCAAATTGTCCTTACTTACGAACTGTTCCTGTGACTTGCTGGCGACGTTACAAATTATGTCACAGACGAACTGTCTGTGACTTTCTAGCGATGACACGGTGACTTTTTGGCGACGTTACAAATTTTGTCACAGACATGCTCTCTGTGACTTTTTGGCGACGACACCGTGACTTTTTGGCGACGTTGCAAATTTTGTCACAGACGAACTATCTGTGACTTTCTGGCGACGACACGGCGACGTTACAAATTTTGTCACAGACGAACTGTCTGACTTTTTGGCGACGACACGGTGACTTTTTGGTGACGTTACAAATTTTGTCACAGACATGATATCTGTGACTTTTTGGTGACGACACCGTGACTTTTTGGTGACGTTGCAAATTTTGTCACAGACGAACTATCTGTGACTTTTTGGCGACGACACGGTGACTTTTTGGCGACGTTACAAATTTCGTCACAGACATGCTCTATGTGACTTTTTGGCGACGACACGGTGACTTTATGGCGACGTTGCAAATTTTGTCACAGACGAACTATCTGTGACTTCCTGGCGACGACACGGCGACGTTACAAATTTTGTCACAGACGAACTGTCTGTGACTGTTTGGTGACGACACAGTGACTTTTTGGCGACGTCAGGGTGACTTTTTGGTGACGTTAAAAATTTTGTCACAAACGGAAGTCACGTTGACGTTACAGTGAAGTCACAAGCAGATAGCTGCAGAGATGTCACACTGTGACTTCTATTTGACGTCACATATAAGTCACGTGTGTGACTGCGACGTATGTGACTCGCAGGGACTTCACTGCGACCTCATTGTGACTTTCCGTGCTATTAGGGTACATACGCTATTGAAACATATATGCCATGGGGATATGAAAGAAATAGGTAATTTTTACTCACAGATACTTAGTTTTCATCATTGTGATTAGAACTCTCAACTCTAATATTTTTAAGAATAATACTTTTTTATAAATAATATTGTCTTGTTTAAACGAAATAATTTTAAAATTAATAAATTGAACTAAATTCCATTACTACATAACTGCGAGATTTTATTGAATTACTATTTTCGGATTTATTTATTAAATGTTTCACGAAAGAAATTGCCACAAAATATTAGAAAAAAGGAGTCTGTCTCCAAAGTCGCAAAAGCGGCTAGTGTGACGTCATTTTGAAGTCCAAAAAAATCAGTAGTCACAAAATAGTCACACAGTGACTTCACACTGGAGTCACTGAGCGACCAATCACATACTAGTCACATGGTGACTTCACAGTGGAGTCACTGAGCGACCGATCACATACTAGTCACATGGTGACTTCACAGTGGAGTCACTTAGCGACCGATCACATACTAGTCACATGGTGACTTCGCGGCGACGTCACCTGGTGACTGGTCACAAATAAACTTCACAGCCCAGCCAGCCACGATACATCGAATTAACGTCGCCGTCGACGTAGTTTCGACGTAATCATCGACGTTAAAAATCCTTGGATATGTCCACCTGTTTGCCCGTCGAGCGCTGAACTTCTCGACGGCGTATTACCCGCGAGGGGTGACCGTGAGAGATAACAATCTCGCTTAACTACGGCGTAAGAATGGAAAAGGGTGACCGCCAGGAAGAGAAAATCCCCGATATTGGTCCAACACTCGTCGCTATAACGGCGAAGGGAGACAGATTCTCGGAATTCGTTTATAAAATTCAGCTCATAGTGGTTGATTTTACGTTATACCTTGTCGAATCGCTCCAACAGGACAGAGAAAACCGGCTTATATTCGTCTAATAGAAGTCGTTCTTTAAAGACTTCGCAGAATTTGTCGAATTCTGCCCATTTATAAACGTAGTAATTATGCCGCAATTCCAGACATTCAGAGAATAGACAAATACCATTTACATACGTCGTGAAGGAATGGAAATTCAAACTGTTCTGATCTTGTGAACTTTGGCCGTTTAAAAAGGAAACATTTTATATTTCTATATAATACATTTTAATATTAGTTAGTTAGCTAATAAAAAGTTATTTTTAATTAAATGTGCAAAAATTACAAGTTTTAAATTAACTTCTAGTCGTTTAGATGAAGTTGTAAAATATACATTCATAAAAATTTGAACACGGAGAAAATACATTAAAGAAAAATATAATCTTGATTTTTTGAATTTAATTGATCAGTAACTTGCATAAATAGCTTATGTCTCTATTTTACATTTTAAAGGGTTTACTTTTCCCCCCGGTACATTTTATGAATTGTTTTTACTGTAGGTATATTTAATAAAAGGCGGGGGTGGGTACGCTGTTTAATTCAATGTTATAAACAATCCAAATATCTTCAAATATTAGTGAAAGATGGTGAAAAGTAACTTAAAAATTAAATAAAATATTAGTAAATTTAGTTAAGTAAGGAATACAGTTTAAAATGCAATTTTACTAACAGTAAATATAATTTACTTATTTTATATAAAAAAGATTACTTTTTAACCAATATATGAAAAATATTTAGATAGTTTATAAGAGTAGATTAAATAATTTTTTGCACCCTTTTATTAAAAATACCTAATACAGCCAAAACGATTAATAAAATGTACCGGGGGAAAAAATGGAAACCCTCTAAAATGTAAATTAGTGACATAAGTTGTTCGTGCGAGTTACGTATCTGTTAAATTAAAAATCAAGATTATATTTTAACTTTAATATATTTTTGTATATGTCCAAACTTTTATGAATATAAATTTTATAACTTTATCTAAACGATTAGAAGTTAATTTAAAACTTATTATTTCTAATCATTTAATTCAAAATTGCTTTTCATTAGCTAACAACTAGTAGTATAATGTATTATATTTAGAAATATAGAGTGTTTCCTTTTAAACGGCATGTGCACCCGACAAGAAGTTTGAATTTCCATGCTTTCACGACGTATGTAAATGGTGTGTGACTGACATATTCTCTAAATGTCTGGAATTCCGGCATAATTACTACGTTTATAAACTGTCAGGATTCGACGAAATCGTCAAGGAACCACTTCTATTAGACGAATAAGCCTGCTTTTTTATCTCAATAGTTCATTATAGTTTTCCTGTAATAAAATATGAAGAAGTTTTCTATCTACAAATCCCCCCCCCCCTCTCACCCTCCCACGAGAAAAATTTTGTCTACTTCATTACACAAACAGTTTTTTATTTATCTCTCTTAATTCTTTGATTTGTTCAATTTCACTACTCCAAATAGGTTTAAATTACATACTAAATGCACACATATTAGTATACAATTGAAAAAGAAAAAAAACTTTGCATAAAGTGCTTTAATCTGTTTCATTGTAAGATATGGCATAATGCAATAATAAGTTGACTTTTGTTATAGTAAGTTTACATTAAGTAAATTTGTGCTTATAATGAGAAAAAATATTTCATATGCTTAAGGTAAACAGTTGATTTTATGCCAATTGTACCTTTATATTTCACTCTATAATACAAATAAGAAGACTTATAATTAGCAATTAAAAAGAAAATGAATAAAAGAAACAAAGCACATAATTATTAGTTAAATAATTACTTAACTGACCTCTAAAATTTTGATGGCTGGAATTAAAATTTGTAGCTACCCCGATAAACTTTAATAACATCACCGGCCAACACAATTTAAAGAGAGCCAGACAAACTTATTAATGTGCCAAGCTAACGATAAATCGTGTTAGCATTGAACTTGAAAAATATTCCAAGACATACTTGAAAAATATCCACTTTTATAGTTAAAACTATGGAAATTTTACTGTTCTGTGTAGCGGAGCTCAGCCATTGACTACACGCTGAAGCGAGTTCTGCCCTTGCATAAAAAACTCCGAAGTACGAGCCACGCGAACCATGAACGAATACACACACAAAAAAGAAAAAAAAAGCATCTGTTTTCTGAGAAAACGGTTGGGGTGGACATGTCAAAGGTCGTGAGAAAGGACCCTGTAAATTCTGTCTCCCCTGCACTGTTTATTCGACGTTCAACTGACTATTAACTAAGCTGAAAAAATTTCTCGATGCTCCATCGCGTGTTTCTTCTTGGTTGGCTGGGGGGGGGGGGGTCTCTTTAGACCGCCAAAGCCATAAGCGGAAAATCGGCGATGTATTGACGGATCATAGACCTCCTGAGGGCGACCAACATTAACAGTCGAAGATAGCCGCCTCCCTGACCAAAATCGAACGGCTCTTTAAGACGTCGACAACACAATGTATGTTTGATCTCTTTTAAACGCTATTTTTTGCTGTAATTTTTCCTCGACCTATTTTCGACATTTCGACATCGGGAATACGTAATTTAAACGTGTGTGCGCTTGCTGGGAGTGACCACACAGTAGGGTCACATCACTCACAAGTCACAATGTGACTAGTATGTGACAGTCCTGTGACAATTGTGACCCTCTGTGACGTCACAGCGACTCTTTTGTGACCATCTGTGATATTAGGGTGGGTGCTTATAAGCAGATAAAAATATCTGTCAATCGTTGCGTGCGCAAGACATTAATTAGAGCGGTATTTTTTTTTCTCCGCGTAGACACACTTAGTTTATCATTAAATACTTTTTGAAAATGTGTTTGAATTGAATGTAAAAAAAGCACATTCCTTTCCGGTACATCTAATGCATGGATTGTCGACCTATCTGTCTATGGGGTTTGACTAAAAATGCCATTCAAATTTTCAAAAACTTTTAAAATTCCGTCTCTTCATTTTAAGAAGAAAAAAATTCTCTTAACTATTCAAAATGACTTTACTTTCCTTCTCGAGTTTCGTCATTAACAAATTCACTCGAAACCAAATTATTTTGCTTTTTCTTCTTGATTCAGATGTCACTTAATGAGCACGTTTTTCCGCGTTCTCTCCAGTTTCATAATGCACACGACCTTCACTTCGCCTCCCCATAACTTTCTGTATTTTGGTTTGGGGGGGGGGATGCGATGTCTCGAACATTTTCCAAATGAGACGGCTGGGTTCTGGAGAATGAAATATTAGATTACAGGGGGATCTTGTTTTCTTAACTCATTAAGCGCGGGGAGTAATATGTTGACGCAGGTATCGATTATTTTTATGGCTTCCGGATATTTCGAGAACGGCTCTGTTGACTTTGGGTGGTTAGGTTACGCGTCATTTGTAGGCATGCGTGCGTCATGCGAGATGTATGTCTTTCCTGAGGTCGGTAATGTGTTCCATCTGGACACCCTATCCTACTAGTATATAGTTCTGTCTTGCTTTTCAAGGATTATGGGAGCTGCGGCCCCTCTGCTTTTGTACCAACCCCAAATCGAGATTAAATCGATAGCGGCAGTACCTGCCGAGTGCGTTCATTTCTACCACAGACTACAGAACAGTTTTCATTTCTACCTCATTCGGGAGCCGATAGAGGGCAGCACTACCGATAGTAAGGCGGTCTTTGGTAGGTCCCAGGATCGAACTCGCAACCTTTTGGCTGCAACGACGTGACGCCTCTTTCCAACTGGACTACAGCGGCTACTATATAGTGACGCTGATCCCTGACTCACTGTGTGACCAGTCCGGGCAACTCATCCAAGATATGAAACTTTTACCACCAGTTACTTTTACCAAAAAAGTTAAGTAGGAAAAAAGCAATAATTTCTACACCGTTTACATGATCCGCTTGAGATGTTTCATGATTATGTATAAAAATATAGCAAACAATCTGCTGTACTTTAAAATTCTGAAAATCTACATCGTTCCCATCCTTTATAAGCGATTTTTTGCTATTTTCAGCTCTATTTTATTTCCGAGAGTCCTAAAAGTGATAATAATAGAAAAATAGCTTGAAATAGCTCATTTGAGTAACAAAATGAGCTATTTCAACTGAGAATGACGTCCTATTTGAATTCACGGTCATCAAGCTCACTCAGGCCCTAATTGGTCTTCCTTGTTCCATTCAGTTAGAAAGTGTATCCTATTCCGTGAGTGGACTGTAGTGGGTTGCATAAGTGTTCGATGAAACACTTCTTTGGAATTTAAATTAAAATAGAATAGTAAAACTAATGACCAGGGAAACAAAATGGTGAGCAAAAATAAATAAGAACTTTGTTAAAAAAAACCCACATAAAGAAACATACATAAAAGGTTACTTATAAGGCTTAACGATCGTTTCGACCCAAAATTCTTTCGGTCTTCGTCAGACAAGTTCCTCTGTCTTGAGCAGAGGGAACTCGTTGGCCTGTTGAGAGGGTTCCCTCTGCTCAGTAAGACGGAAGGGCTTGTCTGACGAAGACTGAAAGAATTTCTTGTCGAAACGATCGTTAAGCCTTATAAGTAACCTTTTATGTGTGGCTTTTTTCAAAAAGTTTTTATTTATTTTATCATTTAACACCAGTATTTTGAGTGGTTTTTTTTTTTAAATGTTGAGCGTTTAAACGTTGAAATAATAGGAAATTCATATGTCATTCTTTATAAAATAATTCACTGTGCATTTCAGAGTATTCATTGATTCGTTCATTTTTGTTAAAAATATTGATAAATAGTTATGGGATGGTTTAGAAGAGAGTATAGTTTATAAGTGTCCTCTAGTCTTATATGTGTCTGTCCGGGCCTGTTTATGTCAGGCCCGGACAGGCTCCTGTTGGGGCCTTCAGCTAGAGATTCAGAAAGGGTCCCTTACTGATCGATATACGGGGAATAGAACATTAGAATAGAATTCAGCCTTGAGTGTCTAAAAACTACATTTAACTATTTTAGAGCTTTTGGGGGCCACGACACTTCGGGGGGAGGGGGCCCTCGAGCCGCGGGGTTCCTGGGGTTCTCCGCTGCGCCACTGCGCAAAGAGGCAAAATTAGTGAGAAATAGATAATCTAATTCTCTGATAAATATAGCAAATGACTCTAATTATAAAGTACTAGCTGAAGTACCCGTCCTCGACGGGTTAGTGAATGCAAATTTCCAAAAAGCAAGAACTTTCGTCAGCATTGTAGGAGTACACAGAATGAATGTAGTATGTTGCCAAAGTAAAGTTATAATTTTTATGTATTGTTAAAATATTACAGGTTAGAGAGTAACTAAGTAATACCATTTGATTCGCTTTAGTCGTAATTATGGGATGCGCGAATGAATATTTACACATACTGAAATAATTTTCGCAAATCTCAAAATTTAATCAACATTTTGAAAAATTGGAAGCCTAGAATTTAAGTTGAGTGACAACCTATCATGTCACCCAAATTCGTTTCATTCCCTGCAGTCTTTATTTCGTGATGCTGGAACAATTTTCAGCATTTTAAAACGATTTTCGCAAAATCTCAAAATGTAATAAAAATATTTTTAAAATTCAACGCCTATAAATTAAGATTAGCAACTACCTATCATATCACTAAATTTCGTGTCATTCGTATTAGTCGTTATTACGTGAAGTTTGAAGAAATCATCATTGAACGTATTTTGAGAGAATTTTCACAAAATCTCAAAATCTAATAAAAATGTTTAAAAAATTGGACTCCTATAGTTTATGTTGAGCAACCATCTATCATGTGACCAAATTTCATATCATTCGCTTTAGTCATTATTACTTAATGCGAGAACAAAGATTCACTCAGTTTTAAACGATTTTCGCAAAATCTCGAAATCTGATCAATTTTTTTTAATTAGATGCTTATAGTTTAAGGTGAGTGACCACCTATCATTTCACCAAATATCATTTTTTCACCTTTGCAGTTATTACGTGATGTGCGAACACAAATTTACGCAGTTTGAAATGATTTTCGCAAAATCTCAAAATCTAGTCAAGATTTTTTTTTAATTCGACGCCTATGTTTTACGTTGAGTGAGCACCTATCATGACACCCAATTTCATATCATTCGCTTCAGTCGTTTTTACGTGATGCTTGAACACAAATTTACGCAGTTTGAAAGGATTTTCGCAAAATCTCAAAATCCAATAAAGATTTTTTGAAAATTCGACGCCTATGTTCTAAGTTGAGTGACCACCTATCATGACACCCAATTTCATATCATTCGCTTTAGTCGTTTTTACGTGATGCTTGAACACAAATTTACGCAGTTTGAAAGGATTTTCGCAAAATCTCAAAATCCAATCAAGATTTTTTAAAAATTCGACGCCTATGTTTTAAGTTGAGTGACCACCTATCATGACACCCAATTTCATATCATTCGCTTCAGTCGTTTTTACGTGATGCTTGAACACAAATTTACGCAGTTTGAAACAATTTTCGCAAAATCTGAAAATCTAATCAAGATTTTTTTAAAAATTCGACACCTATGTTTTAAGTTGAGTGACCACCTATCATGACACCCAATTTCATATCATTCGCTTCAGTCGTTTTTACGTGATGCTTGAACACAAATTTACGCAGTTTGAAAGGATTTTCGCAAAATCTCAAAATCCAATCAAGATTTTTTAAAAATTCGACGCCTATGTTTTAAGTTGAGTGACTACCTATCATGACACCCAATTTCATATCATTCGCTTCAGTCGTTTTTACGTGATGCTTGAACACAAATTTACGCAGTTTGAAACGATTTTCGCAAAATCTGAAAATCCAATCAAGATTTTTTAAAAATTCGACGCCTATGTTTTAAGTTGAGTGACCACCTATCATGACACCCAATTTCATATCATTCGCTTCAGTCGTTTTTACGTGATGCTTAAACAAAAAAAGCGTCACGGACAGAATGACAGAATGACAGAATGACAGACAGACAAACTTTTTTTTGAGGGTCGCATCGGATTCCAGGGTGCTTGAAACGGATAGAAATCGCAAAATTTTGAATTCCAAGAAATGTACAGACAAAAGTCTAATTTTATTT
>JAWZYV010018103.1:0-10741 GCA_038373885.1 Cheiracanthium punctorium
ACCTAATTTGTTTTCTTATTTAAAGCATTTTTAAAAACCAAAGATTTTATGGCAAACTCAATTTAAATGAGTTTAAACTCTGCCTAGAATCTACAAAAATTTATTTTACAGATAAAATCCGTGACTATTCAATATCAGCCAAAGACTTTTAATTTGTTTGTTGCAATAGCTTAATTTTTAATACAAAAAATCAGTTAAGTATTTTTCCCTTTTTAGTCTCAAAAATTATTGACACACATTTTTAAAAATCATTTTTTACGTGTATTTTTCCTTATTTAAAAAATTATACCCTTTTTTAAAAACAATTTAAATAAAGGGTTTTGTCAACTGTTTCAAAGTATATTATTGACACACATTCATAAAGACCATTGTTATAACGTGTATTTCTGCATTATTTCCAACAATTACGCCCTTTGTTGAAAGTCATTTTAAATAAAGGTTTAGTCCACTGTTTCAAAGTATATTATTGACACAAATTTTAAAGAGCATTGTTATACCGTGATCATTTCTGCATTATTTCCAACAATTAACGTCCCTTTGTTGAAAGTCATTTTAAATAAAAGTTTTAGTCCACTGTTTCAAAGTATATTATTGACACACATTTTTAAGAGCATTGTTATATCGTGTATTTTTGCATTATTTCCAACAATTACGCCCCTTTGTTTAAAGTGATGTTTAAATAGAAGGTTCTAGTCCACTGTTTTCAGAGTATGATTATTCGATCACGATATTCTAAAGAGCCATTGTTATACCACGTGTATTTCCGCCATAATTCCCAAACAATTTACGTCCCTTTTTTGAAATGTCAGTTTCAATAAAGGTTCTATGTCCTACTGTTTCAAAGCAAGTACTATTATTGACACACATTCATGAAGACCATTGTTATACGATGTATTTCCTGCATTATGTCTCCACTCAGATTACGATCCCTTTGTGAAGTATTTTCAATAAAGTTTTAGTCCACTGTTTCAAAGCTATATTATTGACACAGATATTTAAAGAGCATTGTTTATATCGTATATTCTTGCATTATTCCCGAATCAATTACGTCCCTTTGTTGAAAAGTCATTTTAAATAAAAGTTTAGTCAACTGTTTTCAAAGTATATTATTGACACACATATCCTAAAGACCATGTTCTATAAACGTGTATTTTCTGCATTAGTTTTCCAACAAATTACGCCCCTTTGTTAAAGTCATTTTCAATAAAGGTTTAGTCCACTGTTTCAAAGTACATTATTGACACACATTTTTAAAGAGCATTGTTATATCCGTGTATTTCTGCCTTATTTCCAACAATTACGTCCCATTTGTTGAAAGTCAATTTAAATAACAGGTTTAGTCCACTGTTTCAAAGTATATTATTGACACACATTCATAAAGACCATTGTTATAACGTGTATTTCTGCATTATTTCAACAATTACGCCCGTTTGTTGAAAGTCATTTCAATAAGGTTTTAGTCCACTGTTTCAAAGTATATTATTGACACACATTCATAAAGACCATTGTTATAACGTGTATTTCTGCATTATTTCCCAACAATTACGTCCCTTTGTTGAAAGGCATTTTAAATAAAGTTTAGTCCACTGTTTCAAAGTATATTATTGACACAGATATTTAAAGAGCATTGTTATATCTGTGTATTTTTGCTTTATTTCCAACAATTACGTCCCTTTGTTGAAAGTCATTTTAAATAAAGGTTTAGTCCACTGTTTCCAAAGTATATTATTGACACACATTCATAAAGAGCATTGTTATAACGTGTATTTCTGCATTATTTCCAACAATTACGTCCCTTTGTTGAAAGTCATTTTAAATAAATGTTTAGTCCACTGTTTCAAAGTATATTATTGACAACATTTTAAAGACCATTGTTATAACGTGTATTTCTGCATTATATTCAAACAACTTACGCCCCTTTGTTAAAAGTCATTTTAAATAAAGGTTTAGTCCACTGTTTCAAAGTATATTATTGACACACATTTCTAAAGAGCATTGTTTATATCGTGTATTATTGCTATTATTTCTAACAATTACGCTCCTTTGTTGAAAGTCATTTTAAATAAAGGTTTAGTCCATTGTTTCAAAGTATATTATTGACAAACATTCATGAAGACCATTGTTATAGCGCGTATTTCTCCATTTTTTTCAACAATTACGCCCCTTTGTTGAAAGTCATTTTAAATAAAGGTTTAGTCCATTGTTTCAAAGTATATTATTGACACACATTCATGAAGACCATTGTTATAACGTGTATTCCTGCATAATTTCTAACAATTACGCCCCTTTGTTGAAAGTCATTTTAAATAAAGATTTAGTCCGCCGTTTTAGAGTATATAATAGACACAAATATTTAAAGAGCATTGTTATACCGTGCATTCCTCCATAATTCCCTACAATGAACGTCCCTTTGTTGAAATGCATTTAAGGTTTAGTCCACTGTCTCAAAGTTCATTATTGACACACATTTTTAAAGAGCATTGTTATATCGTGTATTTTTGCCTTCTTTCCAACAATTACGTCCCTTTTCTAAAAATCAATTTAAATAAAGGTTTATTCAACTGTTTCAAAGTATATTATTGACACACATTCATAAAGACCGTTGTTATAACCAGTATTTCTGCATTATTTCCAACAATTACGTCCCTTTGTTGAAAGTCAATTTAAATACAGGTTTAGTCCACTGTTAAAGTCTATTATTTACACACATTCCTAAAGAGCATTGTTATATCGTGTATTTCTGCATTATTTCCAACAATTATGCCCCTTTGTTGAAAGTCAAGTATATTACTTACAACTGAAATATACTACTTACAAGCCAAGTATTCTACTTACAAGTATTACTTATAAGTCAAGTATATTACAAGTATGTAACAAGTATGTTACACAAGTATGTTACAAGTCAATATTCTACTTACAAGTATTACTTACAAGCCAAGTTTATTACTTACATTCAAGTATATTACGCCCCTTTGTTGAAAGTCAAAGTATATTATTGACACACATTCTTAAAGGCCTTTGTTATAACGTGCTTTCCTGCATAATTCCCAACAATTAACGTCCATTTGTTGAAAGTCATTTTAAATAAACGTTTAGTCCACTGTTTCAAAGTATATTATTGATACAAATATTTAAAGAGCATCGTTATACCGATCATTCCTTCATAATTCCCAACAATTAACGCCCCTTTGTTAAAAATCAATTTAAATAAAGGTTTAGTTAACTGTTTCAAAGTATATTATTGACACACATTCATATACACATATTGTATTCACATTCATATATTCATATTGACTCACATTCATATCCCATTGTTATAGCAACAAAGGGACAATTACGTCCCTTTGTTGAAAGTCATTTTATATAAAAAATTAGTCAACTGTTTCAAAGTATATTATTGACACACATTCATAAAGACCATTGTTATAACGTGTATTTCTGCATTAGTTAAAACAATTACGCCCCTTTTTTGAAAGCCATTTGAAATAAAGGTTCAATACACTGTTTCCTGTATATTTTTGCCTTACGTTTAATGATAATGTCTCTTTGTTCAAAGGCATTTTTAATAAAACCCTTTGATAATAAGTGCATTATTGTCACAAATTATAAATAGGTTGTTATACTGTGCATTCCTGCATAATTTCCAACAATGACAGTCCCGTTGTTGAAAGTCATTTTGAATAAAGGTTAAGTCAAATGTTTCAAAGTATATTATTGATAAACATTCTTAAAGACCATTGTTATAACGTGCATTTCTGCATTATTTCCAACAATTACGTCCCTTTGTTGAAAGGATTTTTAAATAAAGGTTTTGTCCACTGTTTCAAAGTCTATTATTGACACACATTTCTAAAGAGCATTGTTATAGCGTGTATTTCTGCATTATTTCCAACAATGATGCCCCTTTGTTGAAAGTCAAGTATATTACTTACAACTCAAATATACTACTTACAAGTCAAGTATTCTACTTACAATTATTACTTACAAGTCAAGTATATTACTTACATTCAAGTATATTACGCCCCTTTGTTGAAAGTCAAAGTATATTATTGACACACATTCTTGAAGGCCATTGTTATAACGTGTATTTCTTCATTATTTCCAACAATTACGTCCCTTTGTTGAAAGTCATTTTAAATAAAGGTTTAGTCAACTGTTTCAAAGTTTATTATTGATACACATTCTTAAAGACCATTGTTATAACGTGTATTTCTTCATTATTTCAAACAATTACGCCCCTTTGTTGAAATGAATTTTAAATAAAGGTTTTGTCCACTGTTTCAAAGTATATTTTTGACGCAGATATTTAAAGAGCATTGTTATGCCGTGTATTTCAGCATTATTTCCAAAAATTACGCCCGTTTTTTGAAAGTCATTTTCAATAAAGGTTTAGTCCACTGTTTCAAAGTCTATTATTGACACACATTTCTAAAGAGCATTGTTATAGCGTGTATTTCTGCATTATTTCCAACAATTACGCCCCTTTGTTGAAAGTCGAAGTATATTATTGAAAACATTCTTAAAGGCCATTGTTATAACGTGTATTTCTTCATTATTTCCAACAATTACGCCCCTTTGTTGAAAGTCATTTTTAATAAAGGTTTAGTCCACTGTTTCCTAAGTAAGTTTAGTCCACTGTTAATGTCTATTATTGACACACATTTCTAAAGAGCATTGTTATAACGTGTATTTCTGCATTATTTCCAACAATTACGCCTCTTTGTTGAAAGTCCTTTTCAATAAAGGCTTTGTCCATTGTTTCAATGTATATTATTGACACACATTCATAAAGACCATTGTTAGAGCGTGTATTTCTGCATTATTTCCAACAATTACGCCCCTTTGTTGAAAGTCATTTTAAATAAAGGTCTAGTCCACAGTTTCAAAGTATAATATTTACACACATTTTAAAAGAGCATTGTTATAACGTGTATTTCTTCATTATTTCAAACAATTACGCCCCTTTGTTGAAAGGAATTTTAAATAAAGGTTTTGTCCACTGTTTCAAAGTATATTATTGACACAGATATTTAAAGAGCATTGTCATACCGTGCATTTCTGCATTATTTCCAACAATTACGTCCCTTTGTTGAAAGTCATTTTAAATAAAGTTTTAGTCCACTATTTCAGAATATATTATAACAGAAATATTTAAAGAGCATTGTTATACCGTGCCTTCCTGCATAATTCCCAACAATGAACGTCCCTTTGTTGAAAGTCATTTTAAATAAAATTTTAGTCAACTGTTTCAAAGTATATTATTGAGACGCATTCATAAAGACCATTGTTATAACGTGTATTTCTGCATTATTTCCAACAATTACGCCCCTTTGTTTAAAGTCATTTTCAATAAAGGTTTAGTCCACTGTTTCAAAGTACATTATTGACACACATTTTTTAAGAGAATTGTTATATCGTGTATTTTTGCCTTATTTCCAACAATTAGGCCCCTTTGTTTAAAGTCAATTTAAATACAGGTTTAGTCCACTGTTTCAAAGTATATTATTGACACAGATATTTAAAGAGCATTGTTATATTGTATATTTTTGCTTTTATCGAACAATTACGTCCCTTTTTTTAAAATCAATTTAAATAAAGGTTTATTCAACTGTTTCAAAGTATATTATTGACACATTCATAAAGACCGTTGTTATAACGTGTATTTCTGCATTATTTCCAACAATTACGCCCCTTTGTTGAAAGTCATTTTCAATAAAGGTTTAGTCCACTGTTTCAGAGTATATTATTGACACAAATATTTAAAGAGCATCGTTATACCGATCATTCCTTCATAATTCCCAACAATTAACGCTCCTTTGTTAAAAATCAATTTAAATAAAGGTTTAGTCAACTGTTTCAAAGTATATTATTGACACACATTCATATACACATATTGTACTCACATTCATATATTCATATTGACTCACATTCATATCCCATTGTTATAGCAACAAAGGGACAATTACGTCCCTTTGTTGAAAGTCATTTTATATAAAAGTTTAGTCAACTGTTTCAAAGTATATTATTGACACACATTCATAAAGACCATTGTTATAAAGTGTATTTCTGCATCATTTCCAACAATTACGCCCCTTTGTTGAATGTCATTTTCAATAAAGGTTTAGTCCATTGTTTCAAAGCATATTATTGACACACATTTTAAAGAGCATTGTTATATCGTATATTTTTGCCTTATTTCCAATAATTACGTCCCTTTGTTGAAAGTCATTTTAAATAAAAGTTTAGTCAACTGTTTCAAAGTATATTATTGACACACATTCTTAAAGACCATTGTTATAACGTGTATTTCTTCATTAGTTAAAACAATTACGCCCCTTTTTTGAAAGTCATTTGAAATAAAGTTTAGTCCACTGTCTCAAAGTACATTATTGACACACATTTTTAAAGATCATTGTTATATCGTGTATTTTTGCCTTATTTCTAACAATTACGTCCCTTTGTTAAAAATCAATTCAAATAAAGGTTTAGTCAACTGTTTCAAATTATATTATTGACACACATTCATAAAGACCGTTGTTATAACGTGTATTTCTGCATTATTTCCAACAATTACGTCCTTTTATTGAAAGTCATTTTAAATAAAGTTTTAGTCCACTATTTCAGAATATATTATTGACAGAAATATTTAAAGAGCATTGTTATACCGTGCATTCCTGCATAATTCCCAACAATGAACGTCCCTTTGTTGAAAGTCATTTTAAATAAAATTTTAGTCAACTGTTTCAAAGTATATTATTGAGACGCATTCATAAAGACCATTGTTATAACATGTATTTCTGCATTATTTCCAACAATTACGCCCCTTTGTATAAAGTCATTTTCAATAAAGGTTTAGTCCACTGTTTCAAAGTACATTATTGACACACATTTTTTAAGAGAATTGTTATATCGTGTATTTTTGATTAATTTCCAACAATTACGCCCCTTTGTTTAAAGTCAATTTAAATACAGGTTTAGTCCACTGTTTCAAAGTATATTATTGATACACAATCATAATGACCATTGTTATAACGTGTATTTCTGCATTATTTCCAACAATTACGCCCCTTTGTTGAAAGTCATTTTAAATAAAGGTTTAGTCCATTGTTTCAAAGTATATTATTGACACACATTCATGAAGACCATTGTTATAACGTGTATTTCTGCATTATTTCCAACAGTTACGTCCCTTTGTTGAAAGGATTTTTAAATAAACGTTTAGTCCACTGTTTCAAAGTATATTATTGACACAGATATTTAAAGAGCATTGTTATATTGTATATTTTTGCTTTATATCGAAGAATTACGTCCCTTTTTTAAAAATCAATTTAAATAAAGGTTTAGTCAACTGTTTCAAAATATATTATTGACACACATTCATATACACATATTGTATTCACATTCATATATTCATATTGTCTCACATTCATATCCCATTGTTATAGCAACAAAGGGACAATTACGTCCCTTTGTTGAAAGTCATTTTATATAAAAGTTTAGTCAACTGTTTCAAAGTATATTATTGACACACATTCATAAAGACCATTGTTATAAAGTGTATTTCTGCATCATTTCCAACAATTACGCCCCTTTGTTGAATGTTATTTTCAATAAAGGTTTAGTCCATTGTTTCAAAGCATATTATTGACACACATTTTAAAAAGCATTGTTATATCGTATATTTTTGCCTTATTTCCAATAATTACGTCCCTTTGTTGAAAGTCATTTTAAATAAAAGTTTAGTCAACTGTTTCAAAGTATATTATTGACACACATTCTTAAAGACCATTGTTATAACGTGTATTTCTGCATTAGTTAAAACAATTACGCCCCTTTTTTGAAAGTCATTTGAAATAAAGGTTTAGTCCACTGTCTCAAAGTACATTATTGACACACATTTTTAAAGATCATTGTTATATCGTGTATTTTTGCCTTATTTCTAACAATTACGTCCCTTTGTTAAAAATCAATTCAAATAAAGGTTTAGTCAACTGTTTCAAATTATATTATTGACACACATTCATAAAGACCGTTGTTATAACGTGTATTTCTGCATTATTTCCAACAATTACGTCCTTTTGTTGAAAGTCATTTTAAATAAAATTTTAGTCAACTGTTTCAAAGTATATTATTGAGACGCATTCATAAAGACCATTGTTATAACATGTATTTCTGCATTATTTCCAACAATTACGCCCCTTTGTATAAAGTCATTTTCAATAAAGGTTTAGTCCACTGTTTCAAAGTACATTATTGACACACATTTTTAAGAGAATTGTTATATCGTGTATTTTTGCCTTATTTCCAACAATTACGCCCATTTGTTTAAAGTCAATTTAAATACAGGTTTAATCCACTGTTTCAAAGCATATTATTGACACACATTCATGAAGACCATTGCTATAGCGCGTATTTCTGCATTATTTTCAACAATTACGCCCCTTTGTTGAAAATCATTTTAAATAAAGGTTTAGTCCATTGTTTCAAAGTATATTATTGACACACATTCATGAAGACCATTGTTATAACGTGTATTTCTGCATTATTTCCAACAGTTACGTCCCTTTGTTGAAAGGATTTTTAAATAAAGGTTTAGTCCACTGTTTCAAAGTATATTATTGACACAGATATTTAAAGAGCATTGTTATATTGTATATTTTTGCTTTATATCGAACAATTACGTCCCTTTTTTTAAAATCAATTTAAATAAAGGTTTATTCAACTGTTTCAAAGTATATTATTGACACACATTCATAAAGACCGTTGTTATAACGTGTATTTCTGCATTATTTCCAACAATTACGCCCCTTTGTTGAAAGTCATTTTCAATAAAGGTTTAGTCCACTGTTTCAAAATACATTATTGACACACATTTTTTAAGAGAATTGTTATATCGTGTATTTTTGCCTTATTTCCAACAATTACGCCCCTTTGTTTAAAGTGAATTTAAATACAGGTTTAGTCCACTGTTTCAAAGTATATTATTGATACACATTCATAATGACCATTGTTATAACGTGTTTTTCTGCATTATTTCCAACAATTACGCCCCTTTGTTGAAAGTCATTTTCAATAAAGGTTTAGTCCACTGTTTCAAAGCATATTATTGACACACATTCATGAAGACCATTGTTATAGCGCGTATTTCTGCATTATTTTCAACAATTACGCCCCTTTGTTGAAAGTCATTTTAAATAAAGGTTTAGTCCATTGTTTCAAAGTATATTATTGACACACATTCATGAAGACCATTGTTATAGCGCGTATTTCTGCATTATTTTCAACAATTACGCCCCTTTGTTGAAAGTCATTTTAAATAAAGGTTTAGTCCATTGTTTCAAAGTATATTATTGACAAACATTCATGAAGACCATTGTTATAGCGCGTATTTCTCCATTTTTTTCAACAATTACGCCCTTTGTTGAAAGTCATTTTAAATAAAGGTTTAGTCCATTGTTTCAAAGTATATTATTGACACACATTCATGAAGACCATTGTTATAACGTGTATTCCTGCATAATTTCTAACAATTACGCCCCTTTGTTGAAAGTCATTTTAAATAAAGATTTAGTCCGCCGTTTTAGAGTATATAATAGACACAAATATTTAAAGAGCATTGTTATACCGTGCATTCCTCCATAATTCCCTACAATGAACGTCCCTTTGTTGAAATGCATTTAAGGTTTAGTCCACTGTCTCAAAGTTCATTATTGACACACATTTTAAAGAGCATTGTTATATCGTGTATTTTTGCCTTCTTTCCAACAATTACGTCCCTTTTCTAAAAATCAATTTAAATAAAGGTTTATTCAACTGTTTCAAAGTATATTATTGACACACATTCATAAAGACCGTTGTTATAACCAGTATTTCTGCATTATTTCCAACAATTACGTCCCTTTGTTGAAAGTCAATTTAAATACAGGTTTAGTCCACTGTTAAAGTCTATTATTTACACACATTCCTAAAGAGCATTGTTATATCGTGTATTTCTGCATTATTTCCAACAATTACGTCCCTTTGTTGAAAGTCATTTAAATAAACGGTTATAGTCACTGTTTCAACAGTATATTATTGACACACATTATAAGACCATTGTTATAACGTAGTATTTTGCATATTTCCAACAATACGCCCTTTGTTGAAAGTCATTTTCAATAAAGGTTTAGTCCACTGTTTCAAAGTATATTATTGACACACATTTCTAAAGACATTGTTATAACGTGTATTTCTGCATTATTTCCAACAATTACGCCCCTTTGTTGAAAGTCATTTTAAATAAAGGTTTAGTCCACTGTTTCAAAGTATATTATTGACACACATTCATGAAGACCATTGTTATAGCGTGTATTTCTGCATTATTTCCAACAATTACGCCCCTTTGTTGAAAGTCATTTTAAATAAAGGTTTAGTCCATTGTTTCAAAGTATATTATTGACACACATTCATGAAGACCATTGTTATATCGTGTATTTCTGCATTATTTCCAACAGTTACGTCCCTTTGTTGAAAGGATTTTTAAATAAAGGTTTAGTCCACTGTTTCAAAGTATATTATTGACACAGATATTTAAAGAGCATTGTTATATTGTGTATTTCTGCATTATATCGAACAATTAACGTCCCTTTGTTTAAAGTCAATTTAAATAAAGGTTTAGTCAACTGTTTCAAAGTATATTATTGACACACATTCATAAAGACCGTTGTTATAACGTGTATTTCTGCATTATTTCCAACAATTA
>JAWZYV010018104.1:0-35882 GCA_038373885.1 Cheiracanthium punctorium
TACTTTTAACCCTTTTGAATTCTACATTTCACCTTTTAGTCTTTTACATTTTAGTACACTTTAGTACATTTTGAATTTTAGCTTTTACTAGGTCTTGTGTACCTATTACCCGAATACATCATGACATGTTTTTAATCTCCTTGTCTGGCGCAGTATGTCCTTTCTGGACCTTGTGCCATTAAAGACCAACCAACCAACCAACCAACCAACCTCTACCGTCTCTATATAAAGCCGGCCTCCACTCCTCCCGATTGCTGCTGTTGGGATTTCTTATCAACCACGATCATTTTTTCCGCAGCGGATAATATATCGTTGCCTTCCACGTCTCTGGCATAATAATAGTCGCCTTTTTCAATTTTCGCAAACACTTCTTTTTGCTGCTTGGGATAAATCTCGGCGCCTTTCTCGTCTTTAGCATAGAACTGTCTGCCGTTTGGAAGCGTTGCAAAAGTTCGGTACTTACTATAATATTCCCTACCATTCTTTTTTTTCGGATACAGGTAGTGGTGAGCAGATATTCTTTGCTCTTATCATGTCGGTTTCAGCGGTATTGTCTGACACTGCTCGAACTCACGGACTGTCCTTTGGTCAGGACGCCGGACGAATTGCTCGTCCTATTGAAAGCGTGGCGCAAGAACCACATTTTTGAGAAACAATGTACGAAATGCCAAACGTTGCTCTGTTTCGACGACATCCCTTACACTTTGTGTTGCGAACAGTTTTATTTCAACGCTCAAATTTCCTGCTATCCCGTGCACTCCCTCGCCATATCCACTCCCGGATACGTGTTTCTCATGCCCCAGTTACAGCGCATGATCGCCAAAGCGAATATTGCGACCGAACAAGAATTTTTAATCCTTCCCGATCCCATTTACTGGCAGTTATCCAGCACCTTGACGTACGAAAAAGTAGCCAAGTTCGTCAAGGGATTCCCGTGACCAACCAAACCAACAGCGTACAACCTCCAAACAAGGCGTCCTTGTTCTACAAACAAATTCAAGAAGCGCCCCTCAACTACTGTAGTTTAGATTCCCGTTCTTGCGGTAAAGCCACGTTGATTCGACAAGTGTCGTTCGGTAAACGATCGCGATTGTCCATGCGAGGCATGATCGTGCCGGATGCCAGTCTCCGTCCCAATCAAATCCGAATACCGAATTTCATTGTTCGAATGTTTGGTTTAAAAGGCAAGTGGCTCATTTTAAACAGGATGCCCTCGCTGCAGCCCGAAAATATAGTCGCCTTGCAAATACCCGAGGAAGAAATTTGGCCTTACGATTGTTTCGGTATACCTCTCGAGATTGTGCAAGCCATCAACGGCGATTTCGACGGAGACGAATGCAATCTCTATCTCATTCCCAACATACAGTGCCAAGCAGAATGTGCTACACTGTTGAATCCCGAATGGGAAATGGGATGCTTCGTCATGGGACTCAAGCTCTGCCCCAGTCAAGATATGCTAGTGGCTTTTCATTTGTTCTACGACGATATCGATTTTTTGCCCTACAAGAGTCGAGATCTGAACGCGACGTTCCGAGTGATATACGAAGTCTACGGATCGATGAAAGCATTTCGAGCATTCGACCAAATGCGTCAGTTTTATTTGGATAAGTTGCAAACCAACATGTGTTTCGCCTTATCTCTGGAGGAGATTTTATATCTTCATACCATGGCGACAGAGCAACGCGATTTTGAAACCTTCGAAAAAAAATTGACAACCGATCGAAACAGGGGATGTTTGGTGAGTCAGGTCTTGTCAGGAGCAAAAGGATCGTTCGAACACTTGTATCAAATGTTTGGTAAAATAGGTATTCAAAACAACGTCGATATCCAGAATTCTTTTTGGACGGGGCTCAGTCCGCTAGAGGCAGTCGCGCACGCTCAGACGTCGAACGATGCATTGTCTCAGTCGGGAAAGATTTGGCAACCTGGATACGGATACACAAAAATTGCTTTCAATGTACACGACATCAGAGTCGATTATTTGGGGCGTTTAATGGACGGTAATCATCGAGTCATCGAAAAAGATGTGTTGGACGTCATGCATCATACGGATGCCATGTCCGAAGAAACTTTTCAATACCTACTATCGGAAGTAGTCATAAAAAAAAGAAAAGTTTAAATTAAAAAAAAACAAACTATTTTGCAAAAATAAGCAAATGGCATGCACAGAATTACCGATCATAAAATTTGGAAAATTATTTTTGAATGATCCCTCGAAGCAAGTACCCCTTTCAAAGCGGACGACCAAATCGACTTGAAATGCAATATGGGTTACAGGAGCAATGTTGTCGCTACAACCTGTCAACAAGACGGTACATGGAATCCCGTAGCGTGCATACCGGTAGGTTGTGGTGAACCGAAATTTCTCGTCAATGGAACACGGACTGGATATTCTTTCACATTCCCCAACCATGTAACATATCGGTGTAACGAAGGCTACAAATTTAAAAATGGAGAAAAGGAGCAGAAATATTATTGTGGTGCCAACGGGGAATGGACTCCGCTTTTCAATAAAAATTTCGAATGCATACCGGATCCAAAACGTTTGTCCTCCATTAAGTAGTCATTTCGCGAATGGCCGAGTTCAAGAAGACGGCCGTGAGGCCAAGTATTCATGTAACACAGGGTTTAGAATATTTGGAGATAGTACGAGGACATGTCAAAACGGAGAATGGAGCGGGAATGAACCTGTATGTTTAAAAGATCTGTGCCCACCTTTACCTGCAAGTCTCGACGTGCTTTCGAAAACAGGCAATCGTGTTACATTTATGTGTTATGGAACAGAAGTAAATATGGATTGTATAAACGGTTCTTGGACACTCAGTCCTCCCTACTGCAGAGACCCCGCGGAAGGCAAAACGAAGAAGGCAACGATAAATGTGGTGCATAAAATGGAAATGATTGGCTTGTGGATATGTGTGCTGTTGATAACATGTCTTGCAATGTACATGGGATTTAGACAGAAGACGACGATGGAAAATTCGAACCCCGAAAACGTACGCCAGGGATGAAATGAATATCGTAGACAACGTGAAGTATAAGCGGTACGATAATCCGCTGAGGGCTGCGAGATGATGGAAAAAAAATTTTTTTTTTCATATTACAGGATTGTGGTATACATCAATATGTCTGTCCAAGTTGGCCACTACTACTCGTCTTCGGGCAAAACGGGTAGGTGTAGGATTTCTCGCCTATGTGAATGCGCAGGTGTGCCTTGCAGTTCCCTTTGGTAGCGAACGCCTTCGGACACATGGGACAAAGATAGAGTCTCTCTCCGGTGTGGATGCGAATGTGCTGATCCAACTTGCTCAGAAAATGGAATGTTTGGGAACATCTGGTCCATAGCCTCATCTGGTAGACTACTCACTTTCTTCGAAATTTTCGCTCCACATATTACAAAGGGCCAACTCCTCTTTCATGAACAGCGTCTCGCTACAATAAAATTCCGTGTAGCAAAGTTTGAGAACTACAAAATAAACATCATTGAGATAATCCTTTTTGATGTCCAACTCAAATACTCCACGAGTTGAGTTATTGTAGGAATATACGTGCATCTTCGAATCGAGCAATTCTTTTTCGTTGTATAACTCGAGAGCAAAGAAACTAAAACAGTCCTTAAAATAATTTGTCAGTGTAAACGATCCATCAATTTTGCGTTCATCCGTATTGACGGAAACATTTGTATTTATAGCTTTGACATACCGACATTTCCGATTTTCCAATTCACATAGAGGACTTTCCGTTCTAATTGGACTAAGAATTGCTTCGAAATTAAAGAGGTATGTGTCGTTGAAGCGCGGTTGAATTTTAATGTGGTACTCTTTGCAAGGGACGATTTCAAAAAAGATGAAATAAATATGAGTTTGGTTGCCAAAGTGTATACGGGAATATTGAATTTCTTTTTCGCCATCGTATACGGATATTTCTAAGGAATCGAAACATTCTGTCGATAAGGACAACGTTGAGATATTCACCTCTATAGCAAACAGGTCAGGAAGGTATTTGTCCTTCACGAAAAAATTCTCGGAAAAACATTTTTCTTCCAATTCCCAGTCATAGCTTTCTTTCAGAATTTGGTCGATGCTGTTAGATCGCTGGATTTCATCGCTGGTCCGTTGATCGCTGGTCCGTTGATTAGACAGTACTCGTTCTGAACCCTTCGCTCCATAAAGTAGGCAGCCAAAAAGGACGAGATATTGTAAGCAAGGCATTTTCGTCGATGAATGTGTATGGAATAAACAGGTGACAATATATATATTTAAAAAAAAAATTTTTTTTCAAACATACAGAGAGATTAGGTTTCTTTTTCGAGAGCCAGTTCTCTTTTTAGCTCGACTGTTCACCAATCTCCGCAGACTGATGGACGCGGCGGAGATGCTTCTTCAGGCTATTACTATGGTAAAATACATTACTTGAAATGGGTCATACCATTGTGGGCAGGAGTCACAGACGTGAGGTTTCTCTCCCGTGTGGATGCGGAGGTGTAGTTTTCCATCATGCTTTTCCAACCGTCATGCTCATAGAACCACGATTCTATTTTTTCTTTAAACAGACGAGAAAAGCAGTTGTACGTCACATTCAAGCTACTGTGAGGTAAATTCTTTGTGAGACAGTGGAGAGCAAATTCACACACGTATACACAAAATGCAATTATTCGAGAGCAATTCATCCCGTTGGCAAGAAGCTCACTAGTTGCTCCTCAAATGATAAAATCTATATTATCTATGGTAATTTCAAAGTCTTCTTCAAAGATGCTTCTTAATTCAATACTGAAAGTTTCTCGAAAATCATTCATCAAATATATACAGCTTCTCAAAACATCTTGCTCTGTTTTGTCAATAGCACTCGGAGCATCAAAAAAAAATTTTTTTTTTAAAATATTCAACAATCATTCTTACAGAGGCTTTTATTGAATATTTACATGCTCCACATCTGGCACAGTTAAAGTTACCTCTTCAAAAGTTTCGTTCCACATATTACAAAGGGCCACCTCTTCTATCATAAACACTGTATCGCTACAATAAAATTCCGTGTAGCAAAGTTTGAGAACTACATAATAAACACGATTAGGATATTCCTTCTTGATGTCCAATTCAAATACTCCACGAGATGAGTTATTGTAAGAGTATGCCTCAGTAATCGAATCGACTGGTTCCACTGCCTTTAATACCTGGACGGAGGAATAGGGTGCCGGAATAGTCGAATTGTCTAGTTGCTCTTGGATGTATAACTCGACGGTAGAGAAGCTAAAACAGTCCTTGAAATAGTTGTGGAGGATAAACCATCCGTCAATTTTGCGTTTATCCATATTGACGGAAACATCCCAATCTATAATCTTGGCATATTGAAATTTCCGATTTTCCAATTCACATAGAGGACTGTCCGTTCTAATTGGACTAAAGTTTACTTCGAAATTGAAAAGGTATGTGTCGTTGAAACGCGGTCGAATTTTAAGTTGGTAGTTTTTACAAGGCACGATCTGGAAAAACATGAAATAAATATAAGTCCTGTTGCCAAAGGATATGCGGGCATATTGAATGTTTTTCTCGCCATCGTACAAGTACAAATCTAAGGTATCGAAACATCCGGTTGTTAATGACGACGTCGAGATCTCCACTTCAACAGCAAAGACGTCATGTAGGTATCCGTCTCTCACGACAAATATCTCGGGAGAACATTTTTCTTCCAATTCGGCATCATAGTCTTCTTCCAAAGTTCGGTTGATGGTAGTAGACGGCTGAGTAGCCAATATTTGAATTGCACCATGCACTCCATACAGTAGGCAGCCGAACAGGACGAGGTATTGTAAGCAAGGCATAATCGGAGCTCTTTCTTCTTCCGAGGAGGAATAGGTATAGATTGACTATCCCATGACCCATTTATACTACTTGAAAAAAAAAAAAAAATTTTTTTTTTTTTACTGTATTCGTACTTCTTTTTTACTGCGACCTCTCTTGCGTTCCGTTTCAAAGTGATTGTTGATACAAAAAGTATATTTCAATCCTGGTAATACCAATATCTTTATCGTACGACCTGTCGCGTGCCGATGTTTTAATTCGGCGTGTACAAACAGTTTCCAGCGAATAGTATTGAGTACCATATCGCAAGCGGGTACGGGATTGGACTTGTGCCAATAAGCTATATTGAGCAACATACAAAATATTCTTTTTTGGCTCATGAATAGTTGTTCGTAGTTGACCCACTCACAATCTTGCACGTCCATCACCCACTGCATGGATCCTCAGGCAGAAATATCTGCTCTCCCATATGTGTATTCCACATGTTCGTCCACTTTGTCCGGATACTTTTTTAAGAATTTGACAGCTGGACAAGTCGTAGACTTGTAATCCGCCAATTTTTTAATTTTTCGATATATGCCATACTTTTTAGGATCTCTGCATCGATACTGGGCTTGCAGTAATATTTGAACCCAAAGAATCCATTCGTTGCTTACGGTCGCCTCTTCTTTATTGTCATACAATGCATGCCAGACCGACGTTAATATAAAATTCGACATAAATTCGAGCAAGCCATTGATTTTTTTTTGAAAGCCTTTTGTGACAATGACGTTGTCTGTCTCTCGTTCATAGACATATCTCTTTTTGGACAACACTGGCAATCGTTTCATTCGTTGTTCGTATTTCAACTCCACGTACGGCAATTGGAGGAACCTATTTATGTCGTCACAATGGTCCACGGGCCAATTTTCAAGCATGAGACTATCCGTATCGGCGTAACACACTCGATATCCTTTTTGTTTAATGTATTGATGCGTGCCCAGCAATTGATAGCGGCACAGAGTGACAATGGCCTTGGCGATATCTATATAAGCCAGAGGAGAATCTTTACTCGCCATCACTCCGTACAGAGAATTGATGAGGATTTTGATTCCCAACTGCACATTATAATGGTAAATGTCCAGAGTGGCTTTCCATTGCGTTTGGTGATGTTTACGCAATTGAATAAAGTGCAACACTAGAGTGGGTAGAAAAGCTTTCGCGTGCGAGTTGACCACGATGACCCATTTATCTTTTATCGGATCGAACGTAGGGTAAGAAAATGTTTCGTGTGTTTCAGCATTTCGTTCGAAATCTATATCCCCATGTAGACGATATGGAATGGCCGTCAGGTTTGAATGAGCTGCAGAGTTGGACAGCCATTCTTCCTTGGTCATGATAGTGCAAGTCCCATAACATAAATTGCTACTCAGTAGTGTCGTGGGATACATACTAGAAAAATCCATGACCGATACGTTTTCATAGGTCTTTTCGGGAATACAATACTTCAACGCCCTTTGGTAACTTTGCTGTGAATCGTTCCCTTTGAAAAAGGACGGATTTATAAAATATCCCAACTGGGTGCCGTAGGTTTTAAACAATTCCAACAAATATCGCGAATTACCAAAATGCAGCGCTTCCGTCACATTTAAATTTGTGAAATTGGCACGCTCGACCAAGAAAGGCAGAGCCATTTCTTTTTCGAACAACTGGTAAACGAGTTCGGAGTCTTTGAGACAATACTCTAGATAGAGGCGAAAGGTCCCAAATTCGGAAGCTTTCGTCACCGAATGCGGTTTTAATATGTCATAGCATGCTTCAATGTCCTTCTCTTCTTGGAACAATGAAAGTGGTAGATTCGGATAGGTATACCAACTCCATATGCCGGTAGATTTGATGGGAATTTTACAAGCATCCCCTCCCAGTTTGATACGGGCTACGTCGTCTAATTTGAAACTGGGTAAATCGTAGCCGGAGAATGTTTTAAAATAGGAATACAAATCCAGCACGATTTTGTCCCTCCAGGTCACAACGATATCGGTACCTATGGAGCAAGATGAATAATCTCTCAGGATATAACCGAGATGGGTTTCTTTATGCGCAGCAGCGGCAGCAGTAGCCACGAGTACCGCGAGCCTCGCAAAAAGGCAAAGCAAGTCGAAAGCATTGATGTTGTATCCAGTGAGCACGTGCGCGTCTCGAACGCAATCGTGAAAATCTTTTAGCATGTCGGACTCTGTTTTGTAACAATCTGGGTATCCGGGGAGGGGATTCGCAATTCCTTCGGGAAGCAGGTACATGACTTTGTGCATTTTTTCTCGTCGATTTCATTTATAAATGCTGATCATGACAATTCTATCCTTCGGATGTAAACCAGTGGGCACATGAAATCCTTCCAAAGGGACGGTTTCCAAGTCAAAGGCAGCTACAGTCCAATCAGGGATATCGATTCGCTCCGGAATCATTTGGAAGGCGTCTAACAAATTTTTTTCATGAGGGAGAATATTGTACCATTTATAGTAAAAGGAATGAGTCCGATAATGCACGGCAAAATCTATGTAGATTCGTGCCAACCAATCGGCACGCTCGAAATAAGAAATTTTGTGTCGATTAAGCAAATGACCCACGTCTTCATGATCGGCATTGATGTAAATTTTATAGAAAGGTTTTTCTCGATAATCCAATTTGTTTAAGCAAAGTCGGTCTTTAAAATACGGTAAATTTTTTTTGGCGGTTTTGGTCAGCAATACAGATCGAAGAGAGCATTTAGGGAAATGAAGTCGAACTTTTTCCAACACGGTATCGATATGGTCGATACATACGCCTATCCACTCTTCGTACAAACGATTTTCGACGTGACAAGAACCCTGCGAATCCAAAAAGGTGACTTGTACAGAAATGATGTGCGATTGTTTGGTGGGAATACGCTGCCATCGAATAGAATACATGACGCGGCCAGAGGAATGTATATGGAAGGAGAAATAAATGTGAGTCGGACCTCTTAAGGGGTTAGGGGTAGTCAGAATTTTCAAAATATTGATTTTTTTTTGCATTTTCTTAAAGTATAGTATCTTAAAAATATTCTCTGAAAGTTTGAAGTGAATCCGGCAAATATCTTTCGAGTTATTTAGCGAAGAATAAAAGGCTCTCGAGCGGTCTAATATTTCCGAGAACAATTAGCTAGCGGCATAATTATCCCTTACCTCCTGAAGTTTTAAAAACAAGCCTATTTATGAAGATCTTAGTAATGAAAATTTACTTTCAAGATGTGTAGGTGGATTTAATCAAAATAATAATGAGAGCTTCAACCAACTAGTGTGGAAAATATGCCCCAAAACTATCAATACTAGTTTTACCATTGTTCAAATTGCTGCATACGTAGCTATGAGTATATTTAATGAAGGGACAAAGTCATTATTAGTAATAATGAACACACTGGGACTTAGTTGTGGGCCTAATTCGCATCGGTATACTGAAAAAACCGATAGTGCACGTGTAAAAGTAGCTGATCAGCGCGCTAACGACAACACTCGCGAAGGTAGAATGCGACGTAGACAACAACAAATTGATGTTTTAGAAAGTTCTACAACGGCTGAAGAACTCTTATATGGTCCAGGAATAGATGACTCAGTGTAAGTATTGAAATTATTCGTATTACTGTACATCAATCGACTGTAAAACTTTAAATGCGTTTTTCTCGAAACTATGTTTTTTGAACTGGTGACCACTGTAACTCAAAAACCGCTCGATAGATTTGAATGAAACTTATACAGCTTTTAGAAAACATAAAAAGCTAGTGCCTGATCGAAGGATTTTTTTTTATTTTTAAACTTCGATTTTTTATAAATAATTAATTGTTGATTTTTTCCCGAAAATCTGCAAAAAAATTTCCAGAGACCGCCATTTTGTTAATTTTGAAAAAAACAAAAAAAGCTTCGATCAGGCACAAGATTATCTATCCATAAAAATAATCTTTTTTGTTTCATTGATTTTAGATGAATCTCCAAGGAGCTGTAATGGTCACCGCAAGGACCCATTATTAAAACCTGTTCAACTTAGACCGCCGTAACTTGTAAAATAATTATTATTTTTTTTTAAATTTAAGTGAAGTAGTGTTAAAGTATTATGAAATGACACTATGTTTTTACTTATGTGAAATAAACTTAATTACTAGTAAAAAAAATTAATAAAAAATGGCATTTTTTCACGCCTCTGACTACCCCTAACCCCTTAAAGAGAGGTAGGCTGTTAAAAAAAAAAAAAATATATATATATATATATATATATATTTTTTTCAACTACTCCCATATTAGCGTCAATCTGATTTTCGCTCTGCATAAAGGACATTCCATATGTTTTTCTAACCATTTGAAAATGCATTCTTCGTGGTAAAAGTGCTTACAGTCCAACATTTTCACACACTCCAAAGTGATAAAATTTTCCAGACATATGGGACAATTATCATCATCGTGTTCCATTAAGACGTGATCGGATATTTTCGGTTTATATACCCAAATTTTTGGCTTTTGTCTCATTTTGCTTCGAATCTGATTTAATATCGGAAAAAACGATTGGACGGTTGTGTATAATGGGTCGTCGAAAATAGGAACTCTTTCCAAAGTTCTAGCGCTGCCGTAACTCATAGCGCGGACCCTTGTTTTTAATGACAATGGATAATGTCGTGGAGCTAATCGGTCGGTATGTTTACGGAACGGCTCGGTCTTGATATTCATATACGCCAACAGATCCAGCAACATGCTTCTGTTGAAAGCTCTTGGTCCGAGTCTATTCATGCAAAAATATGTCTTTTATAAATGGAAATAACATCACCCTGTTGATTTGGTGTACTATCAAAACTATTTTTGGATGTGTGTACTAAATTTCATTAAAGGATGGTAACGTGGCGTGTGGTGTTTAAAGATTTCTCAAACTGTCTTTCGGGGGAAAGGTTCTCAGATTTGCTTTGTTCCGGGAGATTTCGTGGAGCTTTCCGTGCAGCTACATTTTTGGAGATGTTTGTTGAATGTCGGCAAATGACGAAACGTCTCTTCACAAAAGGTGCACACATACGGCTTTTCTCCCGTGTGGAGACGCGCGTGCGTCTTCAGGGTCGAGGGACTTCGGAACGACTTTGGACACCGCGGGCAGGCGTAGGGTTTCTCTCCCATGTGGACGCGATGATGGTACTTCAAACCGGTAATATCAGAAAAGGACTTGTCGCAAAGGGCGCAAACGAGACGTTTTGTTTCGTCCATCGATTACCGAGTGAGGCGATACGTGCCATTCTGCGACCAGCTCTACACTCTCTCTACAATGTCAGAGTTCCAGGAGCTCCTCGGATCTACGGCGGCCTACTCGATTTTGCGGCAATTCAAAGAGGGACTTTATTTAACCAACAAAAGAGAGTGCTTGCCTTTTTCAGGTGGCTACTACGTCACTCTGGAAAAGAATGCATTGAAATTTGCAAGATTGGACATCATTGAAATGGAGACGAGACCTTCAAGAAATTTCACTTGCAAAATACCAGTGATGTACACCGGGACTTTGCCCAACGGTTTGTATACCTGTTCCGTTTTTTTAAACCCTCTGACGTCACCATGTTCAAAACAAATACAGTTGCACGGCGGTACAATTCATTGTTGAAATATTCATACATAGAACGTCAAACAAATACTCTGTACATTGACTATGGTAAAATACATTACTTGAAATGGGTCATGCCATTGTATTTGAAGACGCAGAACCTTCGTGTGCAAATACAAGACATAAAAGCAGTTTCCGGCAATGTGTTTCAATTTGAAATAAGGCCTACGCAGGATGGACATGTACTTTTAAAGTTCATAGCTGATGAGAAACTTTTTCATCATTTATTTCGTTGTTTCGCAGAGTTGAAGCCGTTATTCGAATATTGTAAAAGTGCCCACTTATTACAAGTGTAACTGTTTCTGTGCCATTTTTAAAAAATATTATTATTTGTTACGTATTGTAAACTTTTTAATGTTTTCATGAATAAAAACAATTTTCTTGTTCATTGGTCTTTGCGTATTTTATTTCAATTCCACGTTTATAAATTTTGTCAGCACTTTCTCGACGCAATGCGGTTTCTGTTCAATCTCGATCAATTGGTAGGGAGGCAGACAAAGACATTGAGTATTGTCTCGACTGTTATACAAAAACACCCCTTGTTCGCAAACATCAGGATTTAACGTTCCAGAATTCGGACCTTCGAAGAAAGTCGAATCCAGACAGATGCAGGACCAGTGTGAATCATCGACCATCATGACAACGCCTCCTTTGTCTTTTTTACAGTCTATCGAATGCCAGTCTTCTTCCGAATGACACACTCCTCCGACACACTTGACATCCTCTTCCACGCACAGAAAGGAACAATCGTTAATGCAGGGAATTTGTTTAGTAGTACACGTTTGACGAAACAGCGGAGCTCGTGCTTGAATCTGACAGGAGTCTCGGTAGGTTCGCGGTATCCACCACATGTATGCAATCGCGGCCCACAGCAGAAGTAATAGAAACAATGTCGCCCACATTCTTTTTTTTTTAATTTAAGAAAAAAGGATTATGGAACGTCCCATCGATCGACACGAAGTTCGAAGCCGATGCACTTCAAATAATGTTTTGAGTAAAGTCAACAAGTGGCGAAGAGCCTGGATGAACTGTTATAATATCGTCGAGCATTATTCGACTTTTGATCAGAAAAATTTCCACGCGCTTTTCGAGCAGTGGGTTCATATACTCAATTACATGTTCGATATGCCCATTCATTTGGAAATGTACGATGTACCGGACGGGCCTAAAGAAGTGATACAATTATACATGGATGAAAATCCTTTGGAAGACAGAACCAATCTTCACGTCATTTTTAATCTGTATGAATTTCGATCCATTCATCACGATTATTGTATCCATTTGACCAAATCTAACAAATTTTTGTATAATCAAGCTCGAGGAACTATTCATTTAGCGGTTCTCAACGAAGAACTGTCCAATCCAGCCGATTTTTTGACCACGATGAGTGGATATTATTTATTGTTTATATTTACGAATCATGCGTTGGCTCATTGGGATGTTTACGAACAATATGAACATGCGCACTACGACAATCATTAACACATTCGAAATTCTCCATTTTTCAATTTTCACTTTTTAGGTGAGCTGGTCATTTCTAAATAAAGAATGTCCATCCCGAGTAAAATTCCAGTGATTACGGCTTACACCTTACTCAATGCGTGCGACCGCGGATGGTCTAAACCACCCAGAATCGGTATGGATGAATTGGGGGAGATTTCCATACACAACGAACAAATGGTAGAGGTCTTTAGGTTGAATTCATTTTTCAAAACGCGTTAGGATTACTTGGCTTTTAAAAATAGCATTTCCGTTCCTCGCAAGGATTGGCAAAGGGCTGTCGACAACCATCCCAGTTTAGAATCTTATGCAAATAAATATCTGAATCCTCCTATTGTAGCAAGTCCTGTCGAAGAATTTCGGCCATCGTCGTCCCCCGTTTCGTCCGTCCGATCACCCAACAGATCTCGATCCAGGAGCCAGTCTCCGTCTAGATCGGGGAGCAGCAGCAAACCTCGATCCCGGAGCCAGTCTCCGTCTAGATCGGGGAGGAGCAGCAGCAGACCTCGATCCAAATCTCCCGATAGACCTGCAATCGGCCCAGCTCAGAGTAGATCTCGATCCACATCTCCCGATAGACCTACAATCGCCCCGGCTCAGAGTAGATCTCGATCCACATCTCCAGTTCGCCGCGGAAGCAGAGGTCGAGGCAGCGGGGGTGGTAGGACCCGATTTAAAATGCAATTGAAACTGGGAAGTTGGTCCGACCGAGATTCCGCGGAAGACGATTCCATACTGACCATCGTTCCGTCCGACGACGAATGCGAAGAGACGGACGTCAACCTGCCCATTCCGATCTGCCAGGGAATCCGGAGAGTCTGTCGCACGTACGCAGGTACGCGAAATTTCCGCCCGACACAGCGAGGACGATCTCTACAGGTTCAGGGTCCGCAGCCACGGTCGACGTCGGGCTTCACGACGATAATCGGGTTCTCCAGAGGATTGAATGCCAAAGAAATGATACTGTTGTATTGCGGTGCGTAATGGTCTGTGTATTTCAGAGAAGGGGACTCGTAGTTATTGTTGAGGGACAACAAAGTGGAATTGGATGCGCATTCGGACAATTGGCCCAATAAGACTCGCGTCAGAATAACATCTCTGGTCGACGGCCCGAAGCAAGCTTTTTTCGCACTAGATATAGGATCGTTCCTTATATGTTGAATCGTATATTTATAAATCCACACATCGATGCGTTGCGGCAAGACACGCGTGCTGGTCAAGAACGTTAAATTGAGAATCTTGTGTATTCGAGGAACGTTGAAATTGATCATTTTTATAAACTGGTAGAGTTCTTGTTCGAATGTCGAGCTGTCAGTATAAAAAAGATTTTTGTCCAAGAACGAACGATCTAAACGAATACTCTGACATTGTTCTTTTAACGACTGCGTCTCGAGATGTTGAATTTCGCAAAGGGCATATCTGTGCTCGGTAAGAGATATCATATAAGAAATGGCAAACGGTCGACGATGTCTGATATAAACGTCTTCTGGGTTGTCGAACCGATCGTCATAATAGCGAATGGAAACGGGTTCGCCATCTTCCGGAATCAATTTGTAATATAAATCTAGAACGACGAATCCATCTAAAATCGGATATTTCTTTTCGTTTAAAAGATTGAAACGACTTTACGATAATTCATTGACCTTGTTTTTTTGCGTAAACGAAGCAGGATAAAAAAAAATAATTTTTATAAATGAAGCATGCCGAAGAATCTTTCAATCATTGCACCATCTAAACAGAATCGAAGTAGATCTAGATCCCAATCGAAAAGTACATCCGCATCGAGGTCTCGTTCTCGATCTCCTTCACCATCTAGATTGCAGAACAGATCGAGTTCCAATGTAAGATGCGTATCTAGGGCAACATCTCCTATTCGTATAAGGGGTCGCGGCAGAGGTCGAGGAAAGGGTCGCGGAAGGGGTCGAGGAAAGGCTCGTGGAAGGGGTCGATACAAAATGCAAGTGAAACTCGGAAGGTGGTCCGACCGAGATTCCGCGGACGAGGACGAATCCATACTGGCCATCATTCCAGCCGACGACGAGTGCGACGAGACGGACGTCAACCTGCCCATTCCGGTCTGCCAGGGAATCCGGAGTGTCTGTCGCACGTACGACGCTCGACGCAGGTACGCGAAATTTCCAGCGGACAGCTGCGAGGACGACCTATACAGGTTCAGGGTGCGCAGCCGCGCTCGTCGTGGACGACAAGAACGGTGATTTATTTTATGAAACGAGAGATTTCCAAAAAAGTTTTGTATATGAAAAAAAAAATAATAATTTTTTTTTAATTTTTTTTTTAAAGGGGTATGTAAACTCCAGAAATCTCTCCCATTCTGCACATCGTTTTCTGAATGATCTGAGCTGTCTCGATACCTGAAAACCCCATGCAGGAGGTTTACAGGACACATTCATATATAGATCGTCTCTCCACACTCTAATCCCTCTTACAATATCTGGATCTAGATCCGGGCAAACAGTTTGTCTGGATATAGGTTCGTACCATCACAGTTAAGGAGCTCTTTTTTTCCTCCGACATGCCCAGAGGCGCGTGTGTGTGTGAGAGAGAGCAGAGCATGGGAATTCTACCGGCATAGACACTCTCCCATCTTTTTCTGATCCGAGGAAGAAAACTTCCACCACCGCCCACTGCCGTGTCGGAGATTGTCTAGGAGCCTACCATCTTTCAAGTTTTTTTTTTCATACATATAAAAGACAACGTTTGGCTCTTTCGCTCCAGTCTCAATTCCTCTCGCCGTCAAAACAGTTTCCGTAATCGATGGACGAAACAAAACGTCTCGTTTGCGCCCTTTGCGACAAGTCCTTTTCTGATCTTACCGGTTTGAAGTACCATCGTCGCGTCCACACGGGAGAGAAACCCTACGCCTGCACGCGGTGTCCAAAGTCGTTCCGAAGTCAATCGACCCTGACGGTGCACGCGCGTATCCACACGGGAGAGAGGCCGTACGCCTGCACCTTCTGTGCGAAAACGTTCTGTAATTCCTCCAACCAGCAGAAAAATCTGTGTAGCCACACGGGGGAGAAGCCGTACGTGTGTACCTTTTGTGAAAAGACGTTCAGCGGCAAGAGTAACCTAGATACACATGTCCTGAGAGTCCACATGAAAGAAAGGACTTATGCGCGCACTTCATGTTCGAATATATTCCCTCGAAAAATGTGGTTGAATAGGTATCTCTGGGAAATGTCCCGAAAGAAAATATCTGATAATTTGAACTCGGGTTCTCGAGGAGGACCTGGCAGACCTCGGAAGAGTGTGGGCAACATATGAAAAAAAAAATTTTTTTTAATACATTCTCTCGTAACTCTTCGTAGTTCACGATCATGTCTGAAAAGCCATCGCCTTCCAGTCCCTCCTCTTCGCAAAAGACGACACCCGTAGTTCACGATCATGTCGTCTGAAAAGCCATCGCCTTCCGGTCCCTCCTCTTCGCAAAAGACGACACCGAAAGATCCAGCAAAACCCTTCGACTTCTGTCTCCTGCCCAACTTGCTTCAATGGGATATCGTGCATCATTACGTTCCGTTCCGCGATCGATTAAACATTATTTCCACGATGCCAGAGTTCCAGGGTTTTTTCTCATCCGACATTCTTCAAGCTTACTCGGTTTTGCGCTCCTTTCGAGAAGGATTCTATCTGCGAAAACGTACTCTTTTTCTACGTGGGTACTACGTACAACCTCTCGAAGATGGATTTACATTTGGATTTTTCCAACTGAACGAAATGGTTTACCATATGCCTTCAAGAGAACAACATGAACCTTGTCAGCAAGTGCCTCCAATAGAACCATATAAACATACTTTCAAAATGTCTTTGCGACACGCAGAAAAGTTCGCCTCGCGGTTTTTCCAGTACTATAGTTTAAACAATCGTGAATGCAATAACTATGATCGTACAAGTCCAGGTCTGAAGACCTATGAAAGTATCAAGAAGGTGTCCGGAACCACGTTCCGGCTCGATTTACGAATCATTCATGATAGAAATGTTAATTGTAACGTTGTAATTCATCCTTCTACTAAAAGAAATTTGTTCGAATTGGAAGAAATGTATATACTTCTGTCTGTACCTGATATTGAAAGTTTTCTGCTTTATACTATGAAATAAAAGTTTGTCTTCATACTTTTTGCATTGTGTATGAAATTCATTTTTTTGCAGTTCATCTCGTCCATTTTGAAGAACTTAATGTGCTATTCAAGTATCCCTGTACAAGTCTTTTTTTTCTGAATTAGCATACATCTTTTGCGACTCTATAAATTCGGTTTTACCACACATCGGGAAAATCCGACACGGTTGTCACACACTGGGGAGTTCCTACAACGACCAAGTGACCCGACCTTTGAGAACACGTTATCCCTTGTTCGTTGTAGGGACAGTTTAAAACCCTTTGCTCTTGCGTACGGAAAAAAATCCGAGAGTTACACCTGTTATACTGTGAGAACGTTGTCGAGTAGTTGTCATTCCCTGCATTCAGCGCGTATTACCATTCCACATGGCCCTGAAACATGCCTATGTAGTACATTATCAACGTACATTGTGTCGTTCGGATAGGAGATAGCACGCTATCGAACGATTTATCCCTTATATTCCGTGCAGGGTGCACATAAACAGTCGTTTTTTACATGGCTTTGTACTGTGGGTCCCTTAAGGGCTTAACACAAAACTTCTAATGAAATGACTTTCTGCTCAAAAGTGACTCTGATATTAACGTTAAAGTTTTTTTCATTTCATTAGAAGTTTTTTTCTAATCTAAATTTTGTTAAAAATGGCCTTTCATGAACTCAAAATTGATACAAAATTGAACTAGAACCGTATCTTGTATCTTGAAAGGGGGAAATACATCACAACAATCCAGCAAAAATACTTGAAGTGGGTGTGCGTTTTGCAGCAAAAATAGTTGAGCGATAGGTAACGTTTTTCTCAAAAGTAAACCATGCAGCAAAAATAGTTGAGCGATCGGTAACGTTTTTCTCAAAAGTGATAATGACTTGAAGTAGATGTTCCTTTTGCAGCAAAAATACTTGAAGTGGTTGTGCGTTTTGCAGCAAAAATAGTTGAGCGATCGGTAACGTTTTTCTCAAAAGTGATAATGACTTGAAGTGTATGTTCCTTTTGCAGCAAAAGTACTTGAAGTGGTTGTGCGTTTTGCAGCAAAAATAGTTGAGCGATCGGTAACGTTTTTCTCAAAAGTGATAATGACTTGAAGTGTATGTTCCTTTTGCAGCAAAAATACTTGAAGTGGTTGTGCGTTTTGCAGCAAAAATAGTTGAGCGATCGGTAACGTTTTTCTCAAAAGTGATAATGACTTGAAGTGGATGTTCGTTTTGCAGCAAAAATAGTTGAGCGATCGGTAACGTTTTTCTCAAAAGTGATAATGAATTGAAGTGGATGTTCCTTTTGCAGCAAAAATAGTCGAGCGATCGAAATATCCCAATTAGCGACTATTTGTTTTTCCTATGTTTTGGAAAAACAAATAGTCGCTAATTCTAAACTCCTGTTGGCTAAGCGAACATACTATTTGAAAATTGTCAACCTTGTGTAACGCACTTTGAGTTATTTATTTCATATACCTTTTCATTTGGCATAAAATTGGTGTAATTCTACTTCATGTTTGTGAATTTCACCCGAGTCTACATACTTGGAATTGTTTTGTTGCAAAGAAATTAATTTTTAGAATAGAGAGAGAACGGGGTGTTTTTTGCGCACCCCTATGTGCTCAACGCCACACTGTTATCGAAGAAATCGTCCAAACACAACTGCCAAGACAAAAAAATAAGACATACCATGGAACATAGAACCACTATTATGGAGATGTATAAAAAAGGACAACATTCGCAACAGGCCATTGCCAAACATTTGGGTTTGACGCCGTCTGTAGTGTGTTATTGGATTCGCCGAAAGGGTCGATCTGGCAAAAAGGGTAGACCTCGCATACCGATAAGAGAACGGATGGGTATCTCTGCTATACATCTTTGAAGAACCCGTTGATGACAATCGACAAATTGCAACAAATAATTGTCCCGCAATGCAGCTATTCTCAGACTATTCGTTCCCGTTTGAAGCGAGCAGGATTGAATTATAAAAATGCGAAACGTAGACCCGCTTTAAATAAGACAGACAAACTACAACGATTCAAATTCGCCCTTTATCACGCGAGTGCCAGCCTTGAACAATGGCATAAAGTTATTTTCACGGACGTCAGAATATTTATTCCTTCTTCTAAAGGCGCTTTTCAAGTAAGCAAACCTGTCCGAAGCAAAGTCATTCGACCAGATGCTTTGTGCGTTTGGATGGCTTTCGGGAGAAACGGAAGAATACGGGTTCTCCATCCAATACAGAGAAGAGCATTTAATACGACCTATTACAAAAATACAATAATATCTCTCATTAGAGATGTATTAATAGATGAAAAGTTGATTTTAATGCAAAGTCTGTCTTTTGTGCATTTAACTTCAAAAGACATTCCAGTGATGGATTGGCCTCTGAAAAGTCCAGATTTAAATCCAGCAGAAAATGTTTGGGAGATTATTCTACGTGACCTTGCCGAGACTATAACCATTTATTCCTTAATGGAGAATTCAAGGAAATCTTTTTATAGTTTACCATCCCATTTTTTCACCCGTCTTGTAGAATCAATGCCTGAGCGAATCACAAATATCTTGGAATGGTGGATATTAAAAAAAATGGTGGATATTAAAAAAATTGTGGATATTAAAAAATAATTAATTTTTTTTTTCACATTTTACTCGCGACGCCTAGGCTGGTTGGAACCCGCTCTCCCGAGTCCCGAAATCTCTATCTGAAGACGCGCAGGAGGAGATATCGTCAGATATTTGTCAGAATCTTTCCAAGCTCAGAGGAGGACGCGCATGAATAGATTTTGTTTTAATAATCATAATAAGCTTCTTGATATTCTTTCCGTTGAGAATCCATCGTCGTCAAAATGTTTTTTTCTACCGTTCTTTTCTTCCAGTCAGCAGTACTTTGAATTATTTTTTCGCACACTTTGATCAGTATTCTATCGTTCGGATTCGGTTTTTTGTAAGGCGTGACTTGTATTCGAACGTCATAATCAGGGTCCATATTTTGTTTGACGTTATCGTCTACCGCTATTAAAAAAATGGGCTCTTCATACATTGTTCGAATGTGTTCTCAAGCTTTTGTGTATTGATACAGTTTTAAAGAAGTATTGGATTCTATGCGAGCGAATATTTTGTACGCTTGTTCCCGTATAGCGGGAAGAAATCCATTGACCACTTTTTGTACATATCGATCTTTTCCTAAACTCCATAGTATAATGTCTGCTTGTAGTAATTGCAATAAATTGATGAGAACATTCATTTTAGGCCGAATGTGAAATATACTATTGTAAAAAACCCCCAACGTTTCGTCCATATCTAACACACACACTATCGTCATAATTACCAATTACTTATTTTAAAACAATCAAGAGAATGAGTTATGATCATGTTAAATCCATCATCAGACATATTGAAGCACAGAATGTAGATTTCACTGCGACCGACTGTACATTTCATTATAAGCAGCCTTGCTTATTATTATTGAACAACTTCAACGAAAGACGATTCCATTGTTTATATGCGAATGAATCTCATCAATGGAAGTCTTACTGCATTAGTAATTCATGCGATATTCCAGAGCATTTTTACGATATGATCGAATTACACAAACAATTGACATCGGAATATGTTCTGCCGTTTTCGGGTCATTTTAGAGAATCCTCTGGATATACTATCGGTATGTACGAGCTGAACATTGATCGGTTTTCACCGCACGCAGTCGAACGCGCAGCGTTCAAAGAAACTTTTTTTACAATGATTGTTTTCTTGTGTGCCATATGCTACAAATTAGGTGGAAATACACCCAATATTAAACGCTGTTTGTTCGTATACACGCGTCATCATCCCGTGTTATGTGATATAGGGTATTTGAACGCCAAAAACCGAGAACGGTTGAGCGGTTCGAGAGAACATTTTAATAAAAAGAAGTGGGTGCGATTTTTAAAGCACAAAACACACCAGGATGTTGTTCGTTACATGCGGATTATATATCCGCTTTATTTTCAAAAGAAGAGAAAAGGAAAATGTTGCATTTTAAACGAAACCGAAGAATCTTTCGATACTGAAACACATCAACTTATTTGCATGAGTCAGAAAAAGTGTTTGCTGGATGTTTTGACGGAGTTCCAATCATTGATACCGGTTGCAGAGGTACGAAATGGAATCATTCAAAAATGGATTATGTCGGATGTACCCCCGACGTCTTGTTAGGTAGTAGAACTATTTCCGAAAAAGCAGTTCTGTGAGAGGGACTATTGCGTTGGAACCCATCTCTAGCGTATGTACTGAACATGAAATTTTCTTTATTCTCGAACGGCAGAGGCTTAGGTTTATGTGCTCGGTTATGATTGCTCAAATGCGGATTATGTACTTCTCGACTGGAAGATTGGAACGACATTGTTCTTGATCTGTATGGGGACACCTGAGTATGTGTAAAAAAAAAAAATTTTTTTTTTTTTTTACTCTATTCCCTTTCTATACGCCATCCACTTTGTATACTCTATCAGCTCCGTGCCTCGTTCAGGATTATTTTTCACAAACTCATCCCACTCTGACCAGTTTACCACGGCGTCCAAGTTGGATGCAAATACTATCCGGCACAGTTCCTGCAACTGCTCCAGCCCGCACCATCGGGCCATTTTGTAGAGCTCGAGAACGTTATCGGCAGAAAGATTGTCGACGCTACCGGTATAACAGTATAACAGGATTTCGTGGAAACATTCCGGTTTCCCATCAGGAATTTCGACCGTCGTGCTGTTACCCGAGCAGTTCTCTTAATCCCGGGACCCGACGCATTAACAACCATTTATGAGCACGAAACTGTCTGTTTCTTACTCGGATGATACAATCAGTGCCAATGTTATATAAGGGACTCATTAATAAATCTCTGAGGTTGTCAGACAATATTCTCAATGAATTTATATTTCGGTATTCAAGCTGATTCAATCGGTATTTAAGCTGAGTGATTGTACATTTTATGCAGAGCTCTCCATACGGAAGGAACTCGGGTTGTATCAGTGTTTTCTTTCCTACCCATGGCTCTATTGAAAAATACTTTCGAGAAATGGGAGACGTCGTCACTTGGCACTTCAAATCTTCCTCTAGAGTTTCGGTGATGACGCCGAATTCCAAGACCCAGTAGGGCGCGTAATCGGCAAATATCACAGTCAAATAGAGGAAATCATTATTTCCTGCTATTCTAATCGCAAAATGAATCAAGTGGCCCTTGATTACAACAGTTGGACTGCTAAAGTCGTTTCGGATTCCCATGGCGCCCATGCGATCCTTAAAAGTAGGAATACTCCAATGTATGGTATTTGAATTTGAGATGTGCATTCTTCCAATTCCTCTGCTGCTGATCATGGCTAAGCGGAGAGACAAGACGAAGGAAGACAAAGGACTGTAAACTGAGAGATCGGAACTCAATATATACAAAAAAAAAAGAATTTTTTTTTTTTTAATAAAGCCCGATGCCAACTTATCAGTCTTTCCTGCACTCTGTTTTTGGAAGTCAATACGCTACTCACCTCCCTTATTTGAGAACGCTCAATATATACTGCTTATTTGTCGTCACGTTTGTGATATCCCTTTGCGTCTATACACTCCATTTCAATCCCGATGAATCAGACAAAACTTTCGAAGAAAGAGTTCGTGCCCTCCGAGCCAAATATCCCAGTGCTCGACGTTCCAAAAATGACTGAACCCATACTCGATAATTACGACACGCACGTGAATAATTTGATACGTTTTCTGCGTCATCGGTTGAATTGTCATCTCATTTATCAAGGTCCCGATGATATTCAGCAACACATTTTTCAAAGAACAGTACACGCCTGCTCGCTTCATTGCAAACCTAAAAAAATATTGAAAAATGTTTTTCCCGTCATGATTGGTTCTCGTTTAGATCATGCTATTCGACATCAGCACCAGCGTGCATTTACCCAAGAGCTGACAATCCATGACAAAACGGGTACACCACCACCCTTTCAAGATTTAGACATCGGGTGCGGTTTCTTTATCATCAATGGTTTTCTCAGACAAGTACCCTATTTTTATACGAACGATTCGACTAGTGTGCACGTGATTAAAAAAAAAACTTGACCGTGTTTATGCTTATGACAAATTCGATCGAGGAAAAGAAATGAGTTATCACGTAGTCGATGGAAAGATAGTCGTCGTTCAAAATAATGGATCTGAATTGACTCAAGACCCTCAGTTTTTTCATCACTATCCCTACCATACGAACCCCTCCGCCTACATGTATCGAATTTACAAAGATAATCTTTTCGACATTGATCACCTCGGAAATAAGATTGTCGTCAGCCCCGGTCATTTATTCGTCAAATTATTCATCAAGTACCTTTATGCTCCCTTGCGAGACGGAAACTGGACATTGGTCAAAACCAAATTGAACCTGGTCCAAAAATCGATCGAAACGGGATGCCTACTACATGTTCTCTCCAGAGAGACGCTTTATTTTAAAGAAGGCCGATCGACCGGCAAGATGACTCCCATTCCTCAGGAATCGCATCGCGAAATTGGGGCTAACGGAGAAATATTCGTGGAGAAAAGTATGGGTTGTTATCGAGAAGTCAATATTCAAACTTATCCTTTAAATCCTTACCTATTGTATTTAATTATTCGACAAATGTCGGAAAAGGTCAAGCATTCTTCTGTGCCGGCATTCCATCCGAGTTATCTGGGCTATCTCTGTATTCTCGGATGCTTCGAAACGAAGAACGTCGGACGTACTACCATGATGGTGCGCAACACGACAATATCTACCACGGACGCGCTAGACCCCGTGTTTCAAGACGAAAACTGGCCATTCTGGAATTTTTTGCAATTGAAACCAGAGATGGATGCTTGCCAATTCGTGGTCGTCAACAAAGCTTGCATACCTGTTTCTAAATCCAGTTATCGTCGCATCAATCTTTTAAAACTGAAACGGAAGTATGTTCATATCGAATGCTACGAACGCGAACACTTTATTATCATTCGCTATAAAATGGGTCTCATTATGAAACGTCTTCCCGATACGGATATCTGGGTGACGCCGAACGACGAAATGTATTGGATTGAACGACATTACGGCTTTTCGGATAAAGACACCATGGTTAAAAAGTGGGGTTATTCCATTATTACTAGTTATATGGTAGACTTAAATCCGTTCTTCAAACACAATGCCTTTCCTAAGAACATTTTGGCCTTCAATGCTCTCAAGAATGCCGTTTTGACTACGACACCTCGTTATGCTCTGTATTTCATGGACACGATATCTGCTTACTTCTCGGAGCCCACCGTGTATCACAAGACTGTCATCCCGCCTGCGGGAGACGACGTATCGAAGCATTTCGTATTGCAATTACCCCATTTAGTAGTCGCTTATAGTAGTTTTTTAGGATGTACGCAAGAAGACTGTATCGTACAAAATGCAAAATTAACCGCATTCGATTGCTGCCGATTTTATTCAATTCGTTTCAAAATATCGTGTAAAGTATGGATTCGGTTTTATCCAGTGAAAGGCGATCCGGACGACTCCAGCGATTTATTGGGTTGGGTACGTTGGTAAGTGGTGACGAGAAAATGTTAGTGGAACCGAACTCCATCCATATTCAAATCGATAAAAAGAGCCCGAAAGAATACAAATTGCGTTTCTCCAAATATCCTTTTCGAGTGGTACAGCATTACATTACAGGGACAAACTTATCGTCAGTGTTGAGCAAACGCACACTTCGAGCACAGGGGATAAATTATGCAGCCTTCACGGACAAAAAGGCGTGATACGCGTCATGGAGAAAGTTCCTTTCCTAGACGACGCAGTCGAACCCGATCTACTGATCAACCCTTACAGTTTATTTCGAATGACTCTGGGTCAGATTCTATAAGGCATTCACTGGGGTCAGGGTCGAGATGCTACTATCATTCGAAACATCGAAGGTGTCGTCCTTCATTCTAAAGTGTTTTATGCCCGCACTTTTTATTTTCCGATCGCTTACTGGAGTTCAGAACATTTGTACGCTCCGCGCACGTGTGTGTTGGACAAAGTTCTCGGACAAGCTGTGAAAGGTCGCAGTCGTGGAGGAGGTATGCGTCTCGGAAACATGGAACTGATGAATGCCTTGCGCGGCAACGGTATTGCATGTTGTTTTGAAGAAAAATTCTACGAAGATGGAGACATTGTACAAGATTCAAAGAATCCCACAATTGCTCTTCCAAAATCAATCATCTTGGTTCAAGAAGACGCTAAATTTTACAAATGCCATCTGGAATACGAGACGAAACCGTCGGTGCAAATAAAAAAATTGTAAAGTGAAAATATAGGCTAAAACACAGTCCCCCGCAATTTTTTTTTTTTTTTGCGGGGGACTGTGTTTTAGCCTATATTTTCATTTGTCTAAAAGTTAAATTTATTCTCGGCAACAATGTCTTGCATTTCGGTATCGAATGATTCCAGAAAAAATTTGTAGGATGCTTCATCAGCAATAGGCTGCCGTTTTCCAAAACGATTTTCTTAGATTTATAACCCTTTCTAGTAAATACGAAATCTCTGTTTTGACCTAGCGATATAGATGCAATCGGCGAGGCCCATTTTAGATCTATCTCATTGTCCTTGTGCGGAGAAATACTGTCTTTACCATCTTTGTATCGATTAATTATTACAAAATTAAAATGCTCACCAGTCTCATATTCCAATTCTTTTTTCATTTTTAAAAGCAAAGGTGTCCAGTTGTTTGCGTGTATTGTCAAACCGCTAAAAGTATATAAAAGTCCACAATCTCCGAAAGCTGCTATCTGACGTGGCATGGTATACTGCTTGCAGTATAGATTAATTGTCGTATGTTTTTTATCTAAATAAATAATTTCCTTTTACAAAGCCTTGAAATACCTCCAGGCCATTGGATCGTTATACAATTTAGAATATTTGAAACATAAATCGTCTTTGCAATATTCCATCATCAACTGTCACGCTTATTTCATTAATGTCCTGGTACCTCCTAGCTGGGGTGTCCAGGTATCAAGATCAACAGAAAATGTGTGTGATGAAATGTTAAATGAGGGCAAGGAGAGAGATTATATAGTAATAAAAAAAAAACAGACTTGTAAATTTTTCAAATAAGAGGACTTTAATTTTTTTTTTTCAATGGGATATTGGATCTAATTAAAAATTTACTAATTTTGAATAACCGTTGACCACTGCATTCCACCGATGACAATGTTTACCGTTACAAAAGCAACATTTGTCTTGAATTCTTTTTGCATGTAAAAGTATACTTCTCAAAAGTGGAAATTTATCTTGGACGTTTAGTGATTTTAAAAAATTTATGGTAAAATTGTCAACGCAGTACACACGTCTAACGTCCCATTTTCCAATGTATTTTAAAATATTTTTTCCTATTGTTTCTGGGGACTGGGTGTCCAACGACACGCTATACACCCCGTTGGTCAACGTGAATCCATCCTTTTCACTAGCTAAGACGGCGATGCAATGTTTGTGTTTTGTAAGGATGGGATCTGTCGACCTCGCCGCCAGCCTGGGCCTTTTCCTTGAAGATTCTTTTCGGACGACGTCGGAGGAGCTCGTGTGTGTGGAAGTCCGAGTGCACGACTCCGAGGACCAAGAACTGCGCGTGGAGGTCCAACTGCATGATTCCGAAGACCAAGAACTGGTCTCCGACGTCCACGTTGTCGACCTGGGAGCCGATGCGGAGGACCTGGGAGCCGATGCGGAGGAGCTAGGCGCCGATGTGGAGGAGCTGGGAGCCGATGTGGAGGAGCTGGGAGCCGATGTGGAGGAGCTGGGAGCCGATGACCAGCGAACCGGGAGGGGCTTTTTAAAAAGTTCCTCTTCCTTTTCGAAAGGTGTGAGAAAGTCTACGGTACAGCAGGCCCTGGAAATGCGTGGGAAAATCTCTCTATCACGATAATTATTCATGAAGTCATAGGGAATCTTCCATATAATGGGAATGCATAGGGACGACTTGCGTGAGAATGCCATCGAGTTGCTGCAATCAGACAATGAATGAGCGAGAGGCGAGTTGCACGAGCTGATATAGGTTGAAAAAAAATTTTTTTTTTTTACCACCTATTTCAGCTGGTGCAACTCGCCTCTCGTCCCACTTTTCGACGATCTAGCTTCAACTTCTCTCGATACCTGGGAACTCCATTTAGGAGGTTTACCCAGGACACATTCCTAGGTCATCCCTCCATACTCGAATCCATTTACATCCAAAGAAACTGTTTGGGGCTTGTGTGGCCACTTGGAAGAAACTCTTTTCCTCCAAAATGCCGACAGGACGCGCAGGAGATGTCGAAGCAACCTTGAAAAAACTTTGTGCCTCGATATCTCCTTTGTCCGATGGGTGCGAGAAGTTTGTCCAACGCCCAGAGATTTGTTTGGAAGTGTGGATCGTGACCACTAAAAAAAAAAAAAAATTTTTTTTTAAATACATATAAATCTATACATAAAGAATGACTTTCAGGAATGTAATCATTTGACAAAGTGAGAATGTCTGCTAGATATATCGAGTACGATTCTCTTACAGATCTCATATCCAAAGTTCACGGTTCGTCGCTCGATGACGAAGATCCTCGACATTATGAGAATCCCAATTTCGTATTTATAAAACCCGACCTTTACTACGGTCGGTATGGCGGACTCATCCGCACTTGTCTGTTAAAAGACATAGATCCAAGTTTGTACCTGTCCGATTCTTTGTCGAGTGATATATCTCTCGTCTGGTGGAAAACACTCGAGCCACCTATACGAGGGGATTGTCATGCATTATCGAACCATCAACGTGTTGTCGTGACACTTTCCATGTACCGCAACATGACGGTCAATCCGTTTAAAAAACCAAACTGCGGACGCAGTTCTTATTTTGGTTTCAATGCCCGCAACATGAAGGCGACGTCCTCTTCATATTCAGATTCGGAGTAATCGGGTTCTTTTATGAGGAACAATTCACGTCTCGACTGGTGTACTTTGTTGTGTATGTCGAACCACAATTTTGTAAAATTTTCCGTTTCATCCAATAGCTTAGATTTCAACTCTTGCACCATCTGATATATGTGAGTCATGCATAAAGGACACCGCACCGTTCTGTAAAAGGATTGTACGATAAATTCTCGCCATTTCCTCTAGGCCGCAGCCGAGTGTTCTTCCTGACGAAACTGAATGGCTTCGGCCATCCAGTGTAGCGTGCGCCAGAAAAATCCACTAAACTGGCCGACGTGGAGAAAATTGAGCCTTGCGAACATTTCTTCTGCGGGATAACTGTCTCGCACTAAATCGATCCCCAATTGCTTCATGAAATCTCTGAGGGCTTTAGCATCTCCTTCGTTTAATAGTTTGAGAATCATCTCGTCCATGGCGAAAAAGTGGTCCACTGTCCAAGTGACATTGTAAAGCAATGTCAGAATGCTATATATACAGACGCACAATATCTGCTGCCACGCCATCATAGCGTGGCAAGTTTCCGGTTTTCGAAATATACGAATATATATTTCTTCTTTGACGAGAGAAGCTATTCGAAGTAAAAAGGTCACGACGGTTTCGTCTAATTTTTCGCGAGGGCTTGCTGTTCTAAATTCAGTCGTAAAAGAATGTACGTCCCACGTTATAGAACGAATCTCATTATGGACGGCATAATCGATCGTGTGATGTATAAAGGGGTCCTGTTCTTCTGTACGAGCCTTTTTCAAAGCTCCTCTGTCTACGTTGCCCAGATGAGCTCTCTTCAATGTCTCGTAAGTAGTATGTTTCATCTTGTTTTTCGTATAATTCGACGACAGGATCTACATTGCTGGTACAGCGTAGGCATTTCGTCCAGTGCTCTGTCTTGATTCAGGAAAGTGAACAGGTCTGGATTTTTACAACACGTTTGTTGTTTCGACGTGTGTTTTAACCAGTCGGAACACATTTCTGCTGAGAACAGGCGTTGCTTTTCCATCCTCTTGTTCATCCTAGTAAAAAAATTGTTTAAAAAATAAGATGCAAACGTTCTTTACACTTGTTCTACTTTTGGTTTTCCTTGTTTTGTATACTTCTTATTCATCGACGGTACCGCCACCCAAGCACTCTCGTCTACCGCCGCCTGATCCCTATCGTGTGGAATTCACGACGACTCGTCCCAACACGTTCGCATTCAAAGTCAACGATTACACCATGTGGGAAGAACCCATACCCGAAAATTTCGACTTTAACAAAAAGAAAATTATTCCGCAGAACCCTTGCTCCTATGTCCAAGACAATAAACAGATCGAGGCCACCGGTCGAGAGCTATACGATTATCTACAAAATAAAAGTTGGGAAGATTCGAACGTATTGCCGCCGAACATAAAACATGCAGCAACAACGCCTGTCGAGAAAGGCAACGTGTTCTATTTCGCTTGTCAAAACGGAATGATTGAAAAGGTTCTCATGTGTCCGTCGGGACAAATTTTTAAAAACGGAACCTGTCCAGATATCAGTCCGTGCACGGGTCTCGAAAACGGAATGATTTTACGAGACGCATCGAAACGTTTAAAATTTTATCAAATATGCCAGGACGAAGAATCCTTCACCCGAGAATGCAAAGGCGATACTTTTTTCTTGCACGATTCTTGTCGTCCAATGAACGATATCATTCACTATTGCAATTTTTTTAAGGAACCATACCTATTGAATGAAACGACCCGAGTGGAATGTCGCAACGGCAAACCCTATTACACGCATTGCAGTCCAGGATATAAGTATTTCGATGTTTCCGCATGCGAACCTACCACGTGTGTGGGTCAACCCAACGGTATGAAAATTGCTCTTCCAGAACAGACCACGGGCCCTTTTACTTATTCGCCCGGATATGTGGAATGTCGGAACGATCGAATCGATCATACCGTTACTTGTTCCAAGACATGGGATGCCCATTTATCCAAGGGCGACAATCTGACGCATCTACCTATGGTCTTTTGAAGAATCCGAGTCTAAATGTACCATCCCAGCTTTCTGCACCAACGTGACATCCACAGATCCGAACGTTATGGTGCCCGTGCACGAGTTTACGAAGCACGTCGCGAATTGGAAACACGCATCCCTCTTTGACAGTACGACCGGCTACCTTTGCGAAAAGAGCGGAAGATCGAAACAACGAAGCAGACGACGTATGTCTTTATATCCGGGCGAGTACATCCATCCCAAACGTTTCAAAAGAGAACACGCTTGCGACCAGCAGAAACCGGATTCTAAAAAAATACCCATCTCGAACAAACCCACTGCCTATTTCGATTGCGCTACGGGACAAGAAACACCGTGTCCACCCCAGGAGCATTTTGACGGAGTGAGTTGTGTTAGAATGTTGGGAAAGGCGTTCGCGTTCAACGGAATAGGGCTCTTTCAACTAGAACCTTCGGACGACTGGATCCAGGCGTGGAATTATCACCCGAAACCCAGTACACCTTTATGCCGACCGCCCGAGAGTCAAATGATATCCAACTACGGTATCTGCAGCCATCCCGATTGCGCAAAATTTCCTTTCTTGTCTCAGTTGCCCAATTTTCCCATTCTATTACCCGATAAACAATCGAAATGTTCTTTCGATCGAACGACTCGGAAATTGACAAAAAAACCGGTCCATTTTCAGTACGAATTTTGGTCACAGATACCCGTGAAAGTGGCTCAACGGGAAACCCCTTGCCGGCCTAGAGAAAAGTTGCAAACGGGACACTTTGTATGGGACAGTCTCATCTACATGACTTGTCAAGAAGAAGAACCTTTTATATTTTGTCCTTCGATCTCTTATCCGGGCATCGTACAAGTGAAACCCAATCAATATGCGTGTAATGCGCCTCGTGAACAAATGGTGTTCTATGCTCAGGATTGGACCTCTTTTCAAGCCCACGAAATTCAAAGAATAAGGCCTTTAGATCCCAATGTACGGACCACCTTACACATCAACAGAAATAAGAGCGTAGTATCGCCCCCGGACGGTTTCGATATATCGGGCGAAGACCGTGTCAATATAAAGTCGGACCATACCATATTAATAGAATTTCAATACAGGGTAACCCATCCACCCAACGTATATTTCAAAAATGGGACGGCACACGTCGGCGAAAAGAACAAGGCGTTCCTCGTGAAAGCGCAAGGTACGACCGACAAGCAATTGGATTTTCCAAATTATACGGTCAAGACTTCCATGCAAGATTTTCGGACGGAGGCTCTCGATTCCTAAAATCAAGTAAGAATGGGCGACGACGAAAGATCTATTTTACACGGTGTGGTTTTCTATTCGTGTTTGTACGTGAATGGAATTTTATTAGCCATCTCCCTGATCACGGGACGTATGACATTTTTACTGTTGATATTGTTGACATTAGGTTTAACGGCGTACATGTTATATGTTGCCTCACATAACAAAGAGCATCTGAAAAAGGTCGGAGAATGGGCCGAAAAGATGTTTGCGAGCCACATTCAGTTGCTGCAAACGATATTCTGATGAGACGGATCTCCAAAGGAAATTTTTTTTTTTCGACGTATATAAATTTCAGAGACACACTTTCCACCCTTCACTCACAAAAGAGGAGAAGAGCAGCAGTGGCAGCAGCGGTGGTGGCGATCCTTCCACATTCATCCTCAAAGAACGTGGTCTGTTCCATCGGAATGGACTGGGAGAAGACGGCATAGAAGCAGCGGTGGTGGCGATCCTTCCACATTCATCCCCAAAAAACGTGGTCCATTCCGATGGAATCGACTGGGAGAAGACGGCATAGAACCAGTGGTGCTGTCTACATTCTCTGATGGACGGATTCCTCGGAGGTGGATTGAGAAAAGACGGCAGACGAGAAGCGAGTTGCACGAGCTTATATAGGTGGTAAAAAAAAAAATTCACCTATATAAGCTCGTGCAACTCGCCTCTCGCTCATTCCTTGTCTGATTGCAGCAACTGAATGAGACGGCTTGCCGGAATCATGGACCGGCGTGTTGTTCCCCGTCTGACAGAGATCATCCTCAAAAAACGTGGTCTGTTCCACTCCATTGTTCTATGGAATTTGTGTTTCGTGTATCGTCGTGCACGACGATACACGAATTACACATCAACGTCACTCTGGAAGAGATGAGACCTTACACGTTCATTCTCGAGCGCTTTTTGAATGTCCAATTTTTAAAAAGCAGGTTTTCATACTACATCTTTAAAAATCGACTGCCCAGACTATACATTACCTTCTTCCCGTACTGCATCCACTGGTTCTTCCTCTCGACATACACGACGCCCCCGACAGACATTCTGATAGACTTTGCCGATAAACTCGACTGGATCTTGCTGCAACAAAAACAAATTTCCTATCCGGAGGAGGTATTACGAGCCGGCACCGATTACATGAATGCCCAATGCTGGCATTGGATATCGAGATACCAGAAGCTTTCGGCGTCTTTCGTCCGAGATTTCCAGTCCCGCATCGAATGGGTCTGGTTCGATCAATTGCACCTCCTGTCCGACGCGGCCTTCCTCGTCGAGTTCCAAGATCGCTTGAACTGGTTGCTCCTTTGTCGGAAGAAATTCTGGACGGAACGTCTGCTGCAAAAATTGAGTCACAGAGTGGACTGGCTTGTCATCGTAAAATACCAAAACCTGTCGGACAATTTCTTGATGCGGTACTGGTCTGTGATGCTATACCACTGCAATCGACCGAAGGAGCTGTGGGAGGCCATTTCCCAATACCAGAAGCTGTCGGAAGATTTCATCACCAAGTTTCAATTTTTGGTGGACTGGAAATTGATTTCCCGATACCAACGACTGTCGGAACCCTTCATTCGAAAGTTTAAAAATCGAGTTGACTGGCAATGGATTTCGAAAGGCCAATCTCTGTCCGAAGAATTTATTCGGGAATTTCAGGAAGACGTCGACTGGAGATTGATCTCGATGAGAAAAAAGATATCAGAGAACTTTACACGTGAATTTAAGAGCAAGGTCGATTGGTACGAGTTGTCTTCCGAGAAAAGACTGTCAGAAGAGTTTCTGGCAGAATTTAAAAACGAGGTCAATTGGGTGAGAGTGTCGGAAACAGAACGACGCTTTTCTATCCGTTTTGTCAAAGACTTTCGACACAGAATAAAGTGGTCACACTTCAATCCTGCCTCATACGCTTTTTTAGCCCGTGAATCCGATACCTGCAACGAGACTCTGGAATTTATGATGGAAGAGCAAGACTTGTTCTCTTGGGTCGCGATATCCGTGTGGCCCCTGTCCGAAAAGTTTCTCAGTCGTTTCGAGGCGAAAATCGCATGGAACATGCTTGAATATGTTCGAGCACAACCTTTCTCGATTTCGTTCATCAGGAAATTCGCGACCCGATTGGACTGGAATAGGATGATGCTGTTCGAAAATCTATCAGACGATATCTTGTTAGAATTCAGTGACTACATTCATTGGCCTAGCGTATCTTGCAATCAGTACCTGAACGAGGACACCATACGAAAATTTCGGAGGCGCGTAAACTGGAACTTTGTTTCTTTACACCAAGTGTTATCCGAACCGTTTATGGATGAATTTCGAAATCGCCTCGAGTGGAAGGCGATCTCGAGAGAGCAGAGACTCTCGGAATCGTTCATAAAAAAACATCGAGACAGAGTGTATTGGCCGAACGTATTAAAATATTAAAAAATATCGGACGAATTTGTCAACGAAAATTTTGACAAAGTGGCGGAAGGAATTGACGAAATACATAGCGAATTGAGAAGGCATACAGACCGCTTTCGCAATATGTAAAAAAAAAAAATTTTTTTTTCATATTATCGTCTTTTCATATGTGCACATTATCGTCCAGATTGGCATTTGCGAGAAACAGAAACCGAATGAATCCGGAGGTGATTCTTCGCGCGATTCCGTTGACGAAATGTCTCGACACAATAGGGCTTCTTCGCGTGGACGAACCCATGGACCTTGCGTTGGCTAGAAATATCGAACTCTTTGTCGCAGACGGGGCAAGCGTACGTTTTCTCGCCCGTGTGTTGGACGGGGACGGCTCTGAAACGACCCGTCACCGTGCGCTTTCGAACAAACCTGGGGCGGTTGCACACAGACGACGAGAGGCTCCACATTTGAGGCATGAATTAGAACCGTCTAAAATAATTAACCAGTTTAATATAAAGAATCAGAAATAAGAAACACACAAATGGCCAAAAGTGCGGAGGAGATATGTAGGCTAATTCGTAGAAGAGCATCATCCAAAAACTAAGAGACATTTTCTTTACATTTCCCTTTTTTATGTGGAAGCGTCTGGTAAATTTCGTATATTGCTTCTTGTCCCCATGCGCCTACGCTAGAATAAATACACTGCTGGCCACCCAAATTGCAACACCAAGAAAAACAAGAGATATCACAACAAAATTTATTGTGTAGATAACATGTTGACCAAGTAACAAATGATTAAATTTACAGCATTCTATGAAGCGTGGTTCCTGCCAAAATCAGTACCCAGAGTAGCCGCCGTTGTTGGAGATCACAGCTGCCACACGCCTCGGCATTGATTCAAAGAGACTTTGAATGTGTTCTTGGGGTACAGCAGACCAAGCAGCTTCCACACGTTGCCAAAGTTGATCTGGTGTGACAGCTGGGGATGAACTCTGGGTCAGTCGTTGAGCAACCATGGACCACATGTTTTCTATCGGCGAAAGATCCGAAGAGCGCGCCGGCCAGGGAAGCAATTCAATCTGGTGATTGACGAAGAACCCTTGGACAATGCGTGCCACGTGTGGCCGTGCATTATCCTGCTGAAATATGGCTGTTGGCAAGCCCTGAAGGTAAGAAAGGACAACTGGCTCCAACACCTCGGAGATGTAGCGCTGGCTGGTTAAAGTACCGGCAATGCGTACTAGAGGAGTGCGAGAGAGATATCCGATACCGCCCCATACCATAATACCCGGTGCAGGACCAGTGTGACGGTGCATAATGCAGCTGTTCAGCATCCTCTCTCCACGGTGTCTCCAGACTCGAATCCGACCGTCGTGGTGTTGCATACAGAAGCGTGACTCGTCAGTAAAGAGAATTTCATTCCATTCTGTCGTCCACATCCTTCTTTCATCGCACCATTGGCGGCGGAGACGTCTGTGGTTCCGCGTCAGAGGTAGACAAAGCAACGGACGTCTTGCGGACAGACCATTCTGCTGTAAACGACGTCGAATGGTACGCGCAGACACTGGATGATGCGTTACAGACTGAATCTGCTGTGATATGGTTCGTGATGTGACTGAGCGGTCCGTCACTGCCATGCGTACAATCTGCCTGTCATCACGTGACGTGGTGCACTGAGGTCGATGCGGTCGATCACGTCTGTCCGTCGTACCCTCCTGCACCCAACGATCACATATCCGCATCACAGTTGTTTGGTTTCGTCCAATACGACGACCGATTTCCCTGAAAGATAACCCACAATCTCGGTATGCCACTATCCTTCCTCTGTCAAACTCGGATACTTGATCAAAAGATGATCGTTGTTTCCTACGAGGCATAATTTATCGTTTTTTTGAAAAAAAAGCAAGAAAAACACAATTGCTGTACTTGAAACCGTCGAAATCTCCAAGCCTTAAATAGCGCTTTGAGGTGGCGCCACAGGCGCGCTTGATGTGCGTCTGCGCTGAAATTCTAATCATTTGCATATCTCACCTCAGCTAATGCATGTTGTAAATTTCATATTATTTGCATGCTTCCTTCAGGGTGTTGCATTTACGATGGCCAGCAGTGTAGTTGAACAGTTTCACATAAAAAAACAGCAAAACGACCTACGATTTCGTATGCAGGTTGCACACGCGAGACTTTTACTGTCGTTGACCCCCGCGAAGCAGCCTTTTGTCGAATTGACGGTTTCGCACATTCTTCTGAGGTCGGACGGA
>JAWZYV010018105.1:0-30049 GCA_038373885.1 Cheiracanthium punctorium
TCTTTTTCAATCTATGTAAATAATGCTCCTTTATTATTTACACTAATCAAAGAAAAAAATAAAACTGTTTTTCTTCACGTGACCACGCCTCACATGGAGGCCCCATTTATTTAATGTTTGAACAAAAAAGTATTGTAACTAAGAAGCTGTAAATACAGCCTTGAAAGGCCTAGGTGTTCCCTATAGTAAAATTTTGTCATGTTATGGCATGTCATGAAATCATTTTGAAAAAGATGTCTACCTCATTCGTTTAGAGATCAGCAGATTTATTTCTAAGATATTAAATTTTTCATAGTATAGAAAATAAGAAAAGATTGATTTCATTCTTTATAATACTAGGACGAAATATGCATGTATTTACATTTTCCAATTTCATATACAACGGTTATTACATCGAACAGGAAGAAAAACGTCTTTAAATGTACGGTCATCATCTGCAATCGAACGGTTGAAGCAATAACTTTAAACTCTCCAAAAGTTCCAGTAAATCTACTCTCAGTTATCATTTTCTCTAAATTGAAAAACTCATAGGAAAATACGTGTATTTATTTTTATTCTGGATTATGCGTATATACAGAGAAACTAAAATGTACAGGATTTGTTTTTTAACCTCCATTAGAGCGCAGAGAATACGAAAGAATAATGAAAAATATGAACTTTTTATTAAAAGAGGAAAAATCTTTGTTCCGACTCTTTTCATTAGTCTGGAATCTTAGCCATCGAGTCAGATCATTAAAGATACTAACTTGAGTTGCCATCTGCTCTGGACTATTATTTGAACCACGTTTTTTAGTAATAATTACTCGCTTAACTGAATGCATAAGTTTTGCTTACCATTCAATGAGTCGGATTACCATTTAGAAAAAACATTTAAAAAATAGTGTTAACAAAAAGTGGTTAATTATAGTCAGGAATGTTTGGCAACACAGGGTTAATGCTGTTGGTGCTAAGCCATTGAGCAATAGACAGGCTGCACATGAAACAGCAATTTCCGATTCGGGTTAGAGCAAAATTTTTAAGTTTAGCGTGTGTGGCAGCCGATCATTTGAAAAATTTTTGAGAACACGAATTGTTTACAAAATGTAGTTACTTATGTTCTGTATACAAATGGCAGTTATGATATTATCAGATATGCATATTTGAAAGCCACATCTTTTTTTCATATTTGAAATTTACAATACCACAATTCTGTGTTGCACAAGTACGACAATTAACTGTTCTAAAGTTATCTCAACACCGGACCCTGAAAATTGTTTCAAACCACCTGCAGATTCTAGAATTAGTCAAAGTAGTACTGGAGAAGCAGCTACAGGAATACTACACGACTATGACCGTATTGATCAGTATTATTATATTAATCTATGCCTGTTACTTCCAAAATGCACTCCGTAAGCCCGAAACAGACAGAAGTGAAATAATAACAACAATCACCCATTAGCGCAGGACACTAAATAGTAATTCAAACAAGTACAAGACAAGCCTAGCATACTGCAAAATCACACTTTTGATTGTAAAATAGTCCTGCCTAAATTAGTAAGAATTCCTTTTAAGCTACTTGTTTCTTTTTAGTCTCGTTAAGTAAAATATATTATAAGGTTTGAAATAGGTAAAGACTCGGTAAATAAAGTGAACACCATGGCTGACGAGATATACAGGCCACATGACTCTTCAGATGCAAAGGGGTGTGATGTGGCCAAACTATTAGTACCGTAGACTGTATATCTCGTCAGCTACGGGTGGAACCAATTACTTCGCCACAAACTCAAACTGTCAGTCAAAGTACTTTAGTTTTTACTTACAAGAAATAAGATGTTGCATTATATTGCTGCAGTAATGTTTCTTTAAAGAGATTTGACATATGAAAAATAAAATAAAATGAAATAAGATGAAAGCAAAAAATAAAATGCTTTTTAGATGGATTGCAAGAGAGACACAGTGAGAGACAGAGTGATATGATATAGGTGTAAAAATTTGCTTGCATGTTTCATACAGTACGTGAAAGGTCTGCATTTACATACAGATTTGAAATGATGATGGTTTCGTAAAGCTAGTACATACATTTTAAAGTATTATTTTACATTTAAATGATGCAAATTTATATCATGGCATAAATATAAATCTTTATGTTTTGACTATCAAGGATTACTGAATCACCTTCGGTCATATTAAAACTGTTTTACAGCAAACCATAATTGATATTCATAATTTATATTCTGGAAAAAATCTATTCTCTTAGTTTGGGAATATAAACATAAAAATTGTACTATTTGTGTCTGACCATCAAACGAATATTAAAAGTGTACTAATATGACAAAAAATCCTACAGATTAAGATCTCTAATTTATAATCATATGAAAAAACAAAATTACTAATACACCCTGTTCAGTTTTGAAATATTATTAAATATTTAGAATGTTTAACACCAAATTAGTTATTTCAAAAAATCACTTTCATCAAAAGCAGATAAATCCTCTTGCAATGTAAAGATATGAAAATAATTTACTAAGGTATGCACAAAAATGAAAATTTTGTTTAATTGACGACGAGAAGGTTCTTAATTTTTCTCTTCCAGTACACTCCTCAAAAACAAATTTCCAGGCCCTTCACGTCTAACCGAGGATTAGATTTTGAAAAGAGTTTCTTAAGATATTCGTTGCACGATTTTTACTTCAAGCAGGAGTTTACTTTAAAAAGTTAATGTTTTCTCTAAACCTTTAGGATTTGCAGTTAATGTTGCGAGACATTAAACTAAATCGTGATGAAGGATAAATTGTACATTTAATTAAATATAAAAGAGTAATTGATTTTTAAATGATGATCAACGTTTTTACACAGTAATAAATCAATTAAAATTAGATTGTATAATGCATACATATGATTAATATGATCCTATTTTCGGAAAACTGATGAAATTTAACTCTTTAAAGTTTACGCAGATCCATACAAAGTGGAATTTCTTTTCAGGATAAGTCAAAGAAATGAATCAATCAGATCAATCTTTAGTTATTTTTTCTCTTCAAATAAACATAAATTTTATTGCTTAAAACTAAATAATAATTGCATTTTATTTTTATGCGAATATTCTTGTACAGCACAAAAAATCCATCGTTTAAAATATTGTTAGTAGTTTACATCTATTAGCATATGCATATTCTTGGCTTAACTTAAGTTTTAAGCTAAAATTACTACTTGATGGGTTGATGCACCCTAAAAGGATCCCCCCCCTTTTTTTGGAACAGGAAGTTTAATTTTCCTAACTAAAATCTTTCTGAGTAGCGCTTAGCTTCCACTTTAGTCACGGCAATGTTATTTACGCATAATTGTTAAAGTTTCTTAATGTTACAGTACAAGAACAACATGATGCTCCCATACATCCCCCCCTTTTTCTTTTCTGTTTTTTAAACTGTCAGAGGTTTATCGTTTATTACAGTGTCTAGCACAGCTTCTGAAGAGACATCCTAAAACTTTTCATGCCTAGTCGCATTTACGCAACAAAATCCAGAGTTGCCAACTGCTCTGGAATATAATTTTAACCAGTTCTTGTAAAGAGCATTTTAAAAAAAAATACGTAGATGGATGTGTGTGGAGAAACTGTGAAAGAGGTTACGAGGATGATAACGAAATATCTATTAACAAATGACAAATATTACGTAGGGGATATCAGAGGGGCGTCAGCCAATCATTTTTCCACACAATAGCCTAATGTGTTTTGGCATTTATCTGAACGCAGGACCAACTTGTTTAATCCGTCTCTGTACAAATCACGTCCCTACCCATTTAGTCAGTTCTCGGTAGCTGTTTTCAAATCACTGAAGAGAGCCTTGCTCCAGATAAGTGTTCCTTCAATTTCGGAAAAGGAAAATAGTCACCAGGAGCCAAATCTAGTCTACGAGGGTGGCTCCAGGCTTCCATTCCCTACAACCTATCTGCCCGTTTTGAAAGAGCAACTCCATTTCTCTACGTGCTGTCTGTTTCTTGTTTCTTTACCATCAAATTGCACGATTTGACTACAGATGTGGAATTTCAGATGTGGACATATTCTTTGTCCACATCGGCAAGAAACAAATCACGGCTCGCAGCTCCGCGCGACACCACTTTTCTAACTAAACGATCGCTCTGACACATCTGCAAACTGGTCAGAAATGGTTAATATATGGGTAACACTTTCGCGGATAGAAAAGTTAGTTCTCTTGCTACACACACTGTTATGATCTGAAAAATGTTTTGAAAATAATGTTTGTTCTAGCGATCTATGAGTAGTAAAAACAAATTATAGAGTAATATTTTGTGTAATGTTTAAGTGGTACTACTTATCTTTTGGGTTTGTTTATTATTTCTTTCACGGCACAAACTTTTCGATTTCGCAGTTTGTTTTGATTCGTTTTGCGCGCTAACGTCATAACAGGTTGCCAGATCGGATGAACAAAACTTTTTCTTTTTGATACGTGGTATTGGTATGATTGTAACTTTTGATAAATAATTAATGTTAGAAATGTTTATATGTGTTTTTTAAAATCGAGCCGACTTTTCCTTTTCTTTATGCCGACATTTTTTTTTCTTAAATAAATTTTTGATACAAACATCATATTTTGGCTTTGTAAAGTGTTTGATAAATTTTAAGTTTTGGTTTAAAAAGTTGTTATGCTAAAATTTTCTCTCCGTCTTTAACTTTTATTCTGCCTTTTCTGTTTTTTTTCTTTTTACCCTTTTTCCCTGCATCATTTCACATAATTCGATAGATTGGATGAAGTTTCGATACAGACATCGAAATCGGCGGAGGAACACAACCACGTGCAAGAAAAAATGTAAATGCCTCAAAATACATCAATTAACCAACGAAATAATTAAATTTCTTTTTAATGCAACGTAACTTCACCAAATAAATAAATTTCACTTAAAATTTTATGCACTAAGATATGAAAAAATTAAAGTTCATGAATGAACTTGATGGTCGGATGGCTACAGAAGTGAGAAGGCTGAGAAGGGAAAAGCGAGCGTCAGGGAGCGAGCTCCCTCTCTTCCTCTTGAGATAGCTGGTGCCTACGGACGGAGATCCGAGCGTGATTTTTTGGAGAGAAGCCAAGACATGATGTGGTTGACTCGAGGCATGGAGCCGGCGACCTGAGACGACTGAACGATGGGGGCCCCCAAATTTCTTTCCCCAGACGATAAGTCATTCCCTTTTCTTTTCTTTCCCTTTCTCTATTTAATTTTTTTTTTTTGTTTTGTCGGCTGTTAAAAATATAAAGTTAAGTGCACTTCAACAAGGGAACTTTAAAATGTTTGTAATAATGGGTATTTTAAGTTTGAATTTTGTAAAAGAAAAATGTTTTTCCATAAATTTGTTTTGGAGTTAATTTAAAATAAATGTAAGATTTTAAAGTTTAACAGAGTGTTTTCTTCATTATTTCTTTGTCTCGTTACTGGGTCTACAATGGCTTCGTTGCGCCATTTTTCTTTTCAGCGAAATGCACAGATAGAACCTGGGTCTTTGGCGGCTTAAAACTTTTAAACTATAAGATTATTTCGGCCTCTATGCCATTTGTTTTAGGAAAAGATATTGGATTATTTGATATTTTTATTTAACTTTAATTTAGGTATGTTTGCAAATTTTAACTTAAGCTTCGTGAAGTCATGGCAACACACATATATATATATGTATATAGTATATAAAATTTGTAATAAAAAATCACGAACATCTTTATGTTACGCAATGTTAAATCATTAAACTTTAAGTAAACGAGTGCGATAGATGTTTTCTGACTGAACTCCAAGGTCAACCAATGGACTTTGAACATTGGAAGATGATTAGAGGTCGCAGGTTAAGGGTTCTAAGCTGTCACCTGGTCGTGACTGTTGAAATAACCGTAAGGGTTTTTAGACAGTTTTCTCTAGTGTAACGTGTTGGAACCCCTTAAAAATAACCCGCCCAAAAGCATTTCCTCCTTCAGGCAGATAGCCGTCCTGCAACTTTTCCTTAATCAAAATAAATGCACACTGAACTCCGTGGATGACGAGAAAGACAGGCAGAGGTTCTGAAAATTTTGGTCACACCCTTTTTCCCTCGAAGAGTCGTGCAACGTAAGGGGCGCGGCCATCTTAGTCCGATATCACCACAGTAAGAGGGCCGCACCCCCTAGGTCACATGACTCTAAAAGAGGAAAAAGGATGTCACAAAAATTGTCAGAACCGCAGGCCGTCTTTCTTGTCAGCCACGACTGAACTCTAAGCTAGAAATTTTTAAGTCTCACATCAAGCTTCAACACCAGAAATATGTCTTACCGATGAATTAAATATTATTAATGAATATTACATCCAGCGGGAGTAGATTGTAAACGCAACGCTATGTATCAAGGAGTTGTTTTGGCCCGTCTAACGGGCTCGAAACTGTTTTCGAAATTAATGGTTTTCTTTTTGCAATGTTTTGAATCTGAAAAATTACGTAAATCTGTGTTCGAACCTCTTCAAACGTTGCGTCCAATCGAGGAATCAAAAATTACTGGTACTATCGTGCAGGATGGATATCTTAATTTGTGCACATAAAAAGACGAATTTTGGTTAAGATTAAAAATTCAGAACTGTCCATTTTTTTTCTTACTTCATTTACAAATTTAATCTAAGATTATTATCAAAAGAAAAGCTTTTCCCCCAAAGAGAAATAGTTTAATTAGGTGTGAGAAGGATAAATATTCAAATGAAATTTTTATACACGGAAGTAGTTATCCCTCTCTGTCCATGTAATAGTGACATGCGTATGGCACGTACAATTGATTGGTATTGAAAAGGTATGGGCATTTTTAGGTTACATAATATTAAATCATGGATTTTTAAGTAAACGATTAAATTACTTCTTTTGAGACTGAACTCGAATTCAGACCAACAGCCTATTGGATAAAACGCTGAACATTGGGAGATGGCTTGTTGATGAATAAAATAAATTTTATAAACTTTTGACGCCTTAAAGGCCTGAACCACCAGGAATCATGTAGAAACCGTTCTAATCGGCTTAAGGGCTTCTGAGCTGTCTTTCGAAATGACATTCTTTAAGTAAGTTCATGCTGTGATTAATTGTGCGCATGTCCTTTAACCCTTTCAGACACTGAGCCACCACTTACTAGATACAGAAGGCCTCAGAACAGAAACACTTACATCATCACTATGTCCACTAAAATGACGTCATCACACATTTATTTTTGCAAAGTAAAACTATTTAAAATTTGTGTTGAATTTACTACCGCATAAAACATTTTAATGATTAATGATAGAAAATTTAAATTTACGACAAAGAGGAAATTTTATCTATCATAAATTATATAATATGATATAGAAATAGATCCTAATAAATAATTTTTTATCAGAAAGGTATTTTAATTTTTATCTTAATTTTTAACTTATTTTCCAAAATTTGTACCACGCACCAGAAATTTTAAATAGTTTTATTTTGTGAATAGAAAATGTGATGACGTCATCTTAGAAGACCTAGTTTTGAAGTAAAAGCTTCCGTTCTCAGGCCTTCTATATGTAGGAGGTGGTGACTGAGCCTGCTACTGATGACCCATAAATTACCAAAACTATCGTACAGGGTAAAATGTTCTAATGCGTTTCAAATTAATAAAGGCAATTTTCCTAGAAAATTATAAATTCAGATTTTTAATTTTATTTCTTTGGATACATATTGCATCTCTATTATCAATATTTAAGGTACATACGCCAAATTCCGTGCCCGAGCTTAATTTCGTATCCGTCGGTATATATTTTTCTAAATAACACCATCTTGTTTTAATATGTCAAATGTAAAGCTAGTTATGCCAGTCGGCCATTGTAAAAGTTTGACGGTGAAACGTAGCTCCTTCCGCAAGGTATTTAAAAAAAGAAAAAACTGTCCAAGGTGAGTTTTTAATTAAAATACTATGAGCAGAGGCGCCGACTTTACAAAATTTTTGTGGGTGCCCTAAAAGTCCGTGGGGGGGGGGTTAATAAAATGTTGAAAGTCGCACGAGGTTTGTAATTTTTGATAAAGGATCGCTAAGTTTGGTGCCAAAACGCGACAATTTATTTTAAAGGGGGAGTACTTGGCTAAGATTGTAAAATAGTTTTAGTAGGTGATTTTAAGATAGATTTTGATTCCGAGGATGGGTTTTTATGGAACAAGGAAGAAAAATACTGCACACTCATGAATAACGATACACTTTCCAACTTTATGGAATCTTTTCCAACTACCCTTCAATCTTTTCCTATTATTATTTGCTTCCTTGCTCTTAACTACTCAATCATTTGACTTTTCGTGCACATTTTTACCAGTGGGAAATGGGTAATACAAATAATCATGTTAGCTCCACATAAAATATGCAATATCTGAGGGTATGATCGAAGAAACGATATCTGTCTCACGGTTTTGGTACACAAATTAAAATAAACTAACTGCACCAAGGACTCGAAAAAATTTAGGATAATTCTTTACAAGCTGCACTACACACTGCAATAAATTCGAAAACTTTCATGAAACAAATTCTGCACAGCAAAATATTTCTAAGAGTGGCCATTCTGCAAAAAATTTTCGTTTATTCGGGTGTCTAGTACAGCTTGTGGACCTACATCCTAAAAATTGTGAAGTGCTTGAGATAATTAGTTTTCTTTTTTGTATTTATATACCAAAATTGCGTGTTTTTTTCCCAGCGCTGAAGGTGACATTCAAAGTTTAAGTGAATAGTGTGAATTTTGGCATCCGATTATCTGTACTACGGTGAAGCAACGCTGGGCATAGAATGAAAGTCTCCACCGTTGTGTCTAACTAACGATAACAGCAAACCAGTTAAAATCAAGATTCTTTTTAAAGTAATGAAGTATTTCTGATGAAATGCCCTTCTTTTAGAAAAATCTGCTTGTGCTGGAGTCACCTTAAATTTGTTTGCCTTACGCAAATTCTCTGTCAAAATTCGAGAATTCCTGGGCGCACACCCCCTTTGCCCTTGTAATAAATCAGACCCGAAAGAGGTGTATTACACTATTTCCCTTTTTTTTTTACTTTTAGCGATAGAATTTTGATTGGTTTTAACTAATCATTATAAATTTCAAAGCAAAAGAAAAGTGTATTGGAGGGGGGGGGGGGAACATGCAACAATAATATCACAATCAGTCAAATTTCTTGTCATATAAATGGAAATTTTGTATAAAAAGTGATTCAGTTTTCGAATGTAACAATTCACGATCAATGTTATTCTTGTTTAATCTATCTCATCCCTGTCTGAAATCCTCAGAGTTTTCAAAAAATGTTATTCATAGTATTGTTTCTCAGCTCATTCATTTCCTGTATTTTTTTTTTTTTTTTTAACATTTTTGTACCCCTATAAACAGCTGCAGCTAAGCCTTGACTATTTTCTTTTCTTTTTTTCCCCAACAAATTAAAAAAATTACAAACATTCATAGGCGCACCCACGGGGGGGGGGCTATGGGGGCTCAAGTCCCCCCTAAAGGTGAACAGTTAGAAGTGAAAAACTTTTAAAAAATGAAAATTGTCACTAATTAATTATTATTATTATTATTATTTATTGTCTTCAAATTATTTCTAAAGTATTTTTTAACTAAAAAGATGTTAGTTTTTAAATAAATACTTACAGAGAGTTTATTAAACACTGTTAAAGTAGGTTACAATATCACTGAAAAGATCAGATAATTATTTTTGATCAGATGATTATTTTATTAATTATTTATACTCTATAATGAGTTTTTGTTTGTGGGCTTGTGTTGTATGGGCAAATGAAGTGGTGCAGAATATTTTGACGTTATAAGAGGGTTGTAACTATTATCGATCTCACTATAACCGAGTTCAGCAGTATTTTCAGCTCAGCCCCCCCTAAACTAAAATACTGGGTGCGCCACTGCAAACGTTATACCTTTAAAATTAAACTAGATAGTTTCCTCAGAATGAATTAATGCAACGTTTTCTATGTTGAAATGTGTGTAGGACCACGCAAAAAAAATTGGTAACTATTTAAATGCAAACAGAAAAATAAAGCAGAAGAAAAAAGTTGTTTATCTTAGAGTTAATAATTATTCAAAAAATATTTTGAATTGTTGGCCATATAACCTCCAGGCATGATTTTGAGCATCCTCCTGAAGTAGAGCTATTTCACCCTCTACCATTATGTGGTCAAATTTGCAAAATTACGAGAGACATACATTTCAGTAATGTGTGTTCATGCGTCCATGATTTCAGTATAATTTTACAAAAACAGCATTGGGCTAAATCAAAGCAAATAGTACGTAATTCCGCTTTGTCAAACAAGAACAAAAATTAACAAAATATTCGCAGAAAATGAAACGGAAGGCATCTCGAAATGTTAGTGTGGACGACAGTCTGTTCCATCCTTTTCAATAAATAACTGAGCACTAAAATCATTCAAAAATAAGAAAAGGAAATTGAGACTTTAGAAGAAAGTGAGACAAACCTTTATACCTTAGAAGCCTCGCGTCAGTCTCATTCAATTAACACCAAAGCGCCGACACTTTTTGATGAATGGGCATCTTTTTTTGTTCCAGAGACATGCAAAGTGTTGTATATTAGGTGCTTGTAAACAGACAGACCTTGATGTTCTCTATTTACAATAAAAACAATTAAACCTACTCACTTCGGAATCCTGAAGTAATATTATTAGAACTATCTCAAAACATTTCCATAATGGGAATGAGTCTTTCACCTAACTCCTGTGTTATCTTTCCCGCGTGAACTTCTGATTGTAGCCAGCGGCTTTGTCTCAAATTCTCCGCTTTCCGGTACTCTTGGGCTAACATAGTATCATTGTATTCATACATTTTCCCATGGAGGACGAGGATTCTGGGATGAGGTCTGTTTGTGTGGGTCAGAAAGGGGGGGGGCACAGTGGGCAAAGGCATTGCCTGTGGGGCTGCAGGGAGTCGCACATCACATTGTGAAAAAGCTTTGAATTTTAGAAAGACATTATTTCCATGGGCGCCAGATAGGAAGGCAAGTGGCAGTGGGGGATTGAGATTTGAGCCCGCCTAGTATAGTAAACATTTTTACAGCATACTGAACTTCTAAGTATTATTTTCGTGCTAAAATGCCCGAAAGTTAAGATGACACCCATACACTTCTAAATTAGTACTCATATGAGAAACTATTATAATTATTATTATTATTTTAAGTAGACAAAAATATTACCTGTTTGGATTCCTTTTTTTTTTTTTTTTCATGCACTTTTTAAAATTTTAGAGTATGTGCTAAGTTACTACTTATTGGAATTTTATTATAATTACTCCAGTTCCGAGGCACATAAGGGTGTATGCCGAAGAAACAAAATCTGCATAACGGTCTTAGTACACAAATTAAAGTAGATTATCGCACCAAGGATTCGAAAAAATTTAGGATGATTCTTTATAAGCTGCACTACATACCGAAATAAAGAATAACACGTTCTTTAAAATTTTCGATTTTTAAGAATTTTTTCTGAAAGTTTCGTAAATGATACAGGTTTATTGTTTATTTCAGTGTATAGTGCAGTTTCTAAAACATAAATCCTAAAAATTTGAAATATTTGACATAATTAATTTTTTTGAATCTGTGTACCAAAATTTCATGTTTTTTTTTTTTTTTTTTTTTTCGAACTACAGCGATAAGCTGAAAGTAGCTGTCATTCAATTGCCTTTAAACAGGGTTTAATTTCTATCCAAAAATAGTGCAAGAGCCCTGATTTTTTGTATTGCAATTTACAAAATTAATTATCTAATTTAAGGTATTATTAAGTTAATTTTTGTTACCTCTGTATTAGTTTGCGATGTAATAAAATTAATATCAAAAGGAACAATTACGATGGTAATTAAAAATTTAAATTTAGTGTAAAATTTCACTGAGAAAAAAGAAGTAGTGGAGCTGAGCTCCCTCCCATGCAAATTAAGCACTTCCTTTAAATACATGCAAGTATTTAGCACCCACGAAAACTTTTCTGTGGGTGCTTGAGATCTGACATACTACATTAAAAAAAAAAAAAACTGTCCCTCACTAAAATTTTATTTTCGAATTATGCAGTTGCAAAGCACTCGTCGTCATCAGTGGCGTGACTATACCGTTAGGGCCCGTAATGAATTCATTGGATAGGGTCCTTCCTCATTGTACAGAATCTCAACCAACATGTTGCAGTTCACTTTTTCTAGCTTTCTATTTGGGAAAAGCTCCCCCTCCGTCCGGGGGACCGTGGCTTTTGCCCGTTCTACCGCCCTATAGTAACGCCAGTGATTGTCTCATCGAAGTTCCTCATGCGCATCTAAATTATAAAGGACATGGGTGCTCATATAGGGAAGTAGGTGGGGGCTCGGGTCCCTCCCTCTAGCCGTCGGTATAGTGAACATTTTTATATTAGCTAACCTTTTTTTCACTATTTCAGTACTAAAATGTTTGAAAGCGCGATTGCCGATGACCTTACAAATGCCAGAAATAACCCCTCCCCCCCTCGTCTTAAAGTACTCATATGGACGTCCATGCCGAAGCACCCACATACATTTGGCCTCATTAAAGATTTTCTTTTAAACTTTTAAAATATCACACAACTAATAAGCAAATAAAGCATTTTAGTACTGAAATAATGCAAAAAGTTCCGTATGCTTTACAAAGATTCATATTACGTAATGGCATAATTGGGGCGGCGGGGGGGGGGAACCCTCCTTGAGTGTACATCACTATGTTGGGGTTATCAGACGATTGCTGGTGCTCAGCATCCAACGTAATTTTTTTTACAAGCCCAAAACACCCACATAAACGTCTTTTCCTAGCCCTTTCTGGGAACTTCAAATTATGACTTGGCACTAAAATTTTTGTGGGTGCGAAGCACCCACAGAATTCTTTCAGTGGGTGCTTGAGCCCCGGAACACCCACGTAGTCGGCGCCACTGATATAAAGAGAAATTTCAAACATAAATCAGTAGCTCCTTAAATTAGTGAATATATTTCTTTATTTTCTTTTATCTTTTATTTGAAAATATAATTTATTGTCTGAGATAATGATATTAATATCTTTTTTTCATATTAAATACAATATATTAGATAAATTTTTGAAATCATGAATAACAGCATGGATACATTTTGTTTTAATTATAATTAGTATGGTCCAAAACTGAATTTTGCTTGTACTTAGTAATTTTAAAGTATTAACTAAAATCAAATTGAACTTTAAGGAGACCAATGTTGAGTTTTTTTAATACCTGATCAACATTGTTCGATTTCGCGCTACCACATTCAATTTTTCGAAAATCATACGTAGATATCAATTCCGTATACATACAAATTTCATCATAAATAAAAGGACTTTCATTTTCAGAGTGAATAAGGTTCAGAAATTGAATGATCAAATAATACTTTCTTAGTTTAATGCTGGAACTTAGAGGATTAAACTAAAATAAATATCAAAGTAGTCCTTGAAAAACATTTTTATGAAAAAATAAGCGATAAGTATTGGTCTAAACATATTTCTTCTCCCACAATTAAAATTCAAGATATGGCGTACAGTTGCATTCTTTATTATCTCTTGTATACTTTGTTTTATTTTATAATTATTACCTTCAAAGAGCAATAAACACTGATTCGGAACCCGAAAACACCTTATACATATCACGTTACAAGTGCTTTAAATTTGATGCTAAAGAAAGCTTAAATATATGTATATTACACGTGTTTTCACTTTTGAAAAAAAAAAAAAGGTATTCTAAAGGGTTTGCAGAGTCTGTAAAGCTGTAGTGTTGATCTAAATTTACTATATCAAAAGCTTTGTCCGCCATGTAATTATCTTTGTACTCTAAATGTAACATATGTTTTCTCTTTTTTCCCTGTTCCTCTTCTTCTTCTTCTTTTTTTTTTTTTGTACTAAGAGCACAAATATATCCGTATATATACTTCAACTTCATGTATGTCTTTTACGACCCCCCCCCCCTCCTCCCTTCTTTCCGTTGCGTGAAAAATTTTAATAATAACGTATTTTAAAAACTGCTCCGGGAGAAAAATCATTAAGCTAGGCCGGCTCTTTTTGTACACGATGCCAATTTAGCAGTCGTAGAATTATGCCTTTCAAACGGCCCGACATTACAAGAGAAACGTGTTGAGGTAGATGGAAAGCCAACGTCAGGCTGCTTTAAGTCAGGTGATTTAACACTTTTTCTTTTTCTAACAGAATTTTAAATAGTATGAGGTAAGTTAGAGTATTTTTCTGTATGTTGCGGTTTTATCAGTAAAAAAAAAACTGATTTTTTAAAACATGTTTTGCAAAATTAGCATTATTTATTTATTGTCATGTTCTATGAGAGGACGTGGCTCTTGTAACAAAAGCGTATTGATTCTTACTTTTGAACGAACACTGACGTATTCACATTCACATATTTGAAACTTTTCTCTGAAATCGGGAATAGTTTAAAAGAAGAATTTTGAATAGTCTTTCTAAAATTTCACAGTTACAGACAACATTTAATATTTTGGTGACGTTTATTCAGTAATAGTAACTTGCTCTAAAATATACTTCTCAAATATGCTTTCTCATTTTTATATTAGCTAACCTTTTTTTCACTATTTCAGTACTAAAATGTTTGAAAGCGCGATTGCCGACGACCTTACAAATGCCAGAAATAACCCCTCCCCCCTCGTCTTAAAGTACTCATATGGACGTCCATGCCGAAGCACCCACATACATTTGGCCTCATTAAAGATTTTCTTTTAAACTTTTAAAATATCACACAACTAATAAGCAAATAAAGCATTTTAGTACTGAAATAATGCAAAAAGTTCCGTATGCTTTACAAAGATTCATATTACGTAATGGCATAATTGGGGCGGCGGGGGGGGGGGAACCCTCCTTGAGTGTACATCACTATGTTGGGGTTATCAGACGATTGCTGGTGCTCAGCATCCAACGTAATTTTTTTTACAAGCCCAAAGCACCCACATAAACGTCTCCTAGCCCTTTCTGGGAACTTCAAATTATGACTTGGCACTAAAATTTTTGTGGGTGCTCCGCACCCACAGAATTCTTTCAGTGGGTGCTTGAGACCCGGAGGCATATTAACTACCTTTACTCTCTGTTGGAAACGGGGGATCTTGAAGCCTTATGATTGGCTGCTATCTCAGATTGATGCATGACGTCATGATGCCTTACCGCTCCTTCTTTATTTTAACCTTGTTCTTAGCCGAGCGCTCGATATAATCTTATTAGCTTATTCTTATGTAGTTTATCAGTTGTTTCAATGTCTGTTTTTCCAGAAAAAAAACTTCCCAGCAAAAAAAGGAAACATTCACTTTCTGTAAATATAAAAAGGAATCAACCAAATGCAATACTGCATTAAATTGTAATTTTTTGTACAATACATATATATTAAAGATATAATTTTACTTATTTTCCATATTTCTTGCCTTTCTTATTATTCAATTGTAACCTCAAAAATTTAATTTATAATTTTTGGATATTAAAGGAAAAGAATACATATGAAAAATTATTCGAATACTACCATCCCCAAATAATTCTTTCTATCTTAACGTGTCTGAATCTGAAAATAAAATTAAAAGAATTTCTGTGTTATTTACTTTCTCTTTCTAAGTTCTGGGGTTTAGATTCAACAATTATAAGAAAGTTGGGAGCATTTGAAACGCAACCAACCATTAAAAAAAAAAAAAAAAAGACGCTTTGTGAAAGAGGAAAATTAAGAACTTTTATTAAGTACTAATAGTTTTGTTGAAAAAGTTACATAATGAAATAATTCTTGGAATTGAAAAATATTTTTATCTATTAAAATTTCTTGTTTCATCAGTGAAAAAGATTCAATTCATAAAAGTGACCGTACATGTAAAACTAGCAAGAAATAAATGAAAGTTTATAAGCTAATAAAGTTTTATTCTATAATATGTCTCTCTCTATATATGTGAATAATTTTAAGAAATACCTTATAGAGAATTAACTGAGAATTGTGTATCCTCAAAAACTACAGCAATAAATATTGAATGAGAAATTTATTGTTTATATTAGAGTATTCTAAATACATAGGTAAGTGTATTTACCAGTTCAAGGAAATTTTTTGTTTCGCATATTTTTCTATGAATATAGTAGCATTAAAAAAATACTTTTCTAATTTCTAAAAACATTTAAATTTCTAAATATTTTTTAAACAAAAGTATATTATAAATGCATTTGTATCAATTTATAATATACTTTTCTAATATTTGAGGTTTTAAAATATTATCACTTAACAAAATCTTTAATCAAACAAACAAATTTAAAATTTAACAAAATCCTCTTATATATCCTATTATGTTGAATTTATCATTCAGAATACTCTTTTGATAAAAATATTGTCATTCTAAAAGGTAACTGTATCTTTCTTAATGAAAAATGAATTTCATTTTATAGTAATACCTAGTACTTTTCTTTTCTATAATTAAAAAAAAAAAAAAAAAAAAAAGATGCTCTATCCTTAGAATATTCTTGTCACACATATGTAGGCATTGTTAAACTTTATTTCCTTTGAAAAACAGGGTTCAATTTTTGTCATTCAAAATTAGTAGTATTTAATATTCATAACATTTGAGTATCTGATTAAGAGAGAGAACAAATTAACTAAAGAAAAATATGTTTAAAGGAATGCTGTTAAATGGGAGGAATTTCTTTTTTTAAAATTAAATATACACCAAAACAAATCATTCTGATGTTTTTTATGCTGTTAATTTAATTAAGGCGAGGCAGTCATGAGTTTAACAATAAAAATATAGATGGCACCACCACATATATTGAAATTTTAAGATGCTTGAGAAAGCAGCCAATAAGAAGGCTTCAAGTTCCCCCGTTCCCAACAGAGAGTAAAGGTAGTTATTATGCGACCCGGAGCACCCACGTAGTCGGCGCCACTGACTATGAGTACGTTTTAAATATGGATGTATTTGAATTATTGTAATGAAATTTTTGACGAAATCTGTTGTTATTTCTTAGATTTAAATAGATTGAAATTTTATTTAGGTTATGACATTTTATTAGGTTATGCTTTTGTTTTAATGGATGTTATTCAGAAACTTGACAAATTCTTAATATCGTCCCCTCACATGAGCCCAATATCGCCCCCGTGATGGTATTTAGGTCACTTCATCTGTCGATAGTCGTACTTTTTTTGGCTGTTTATTAAATTGCGTTTTCTAGAGTTGAGTTATGTGTCTGGCAAGCCTACACGAGGGGCTTACAAGGCTGCGAGCGGAGGGAGTGAAATGGTCGGAAGACTTTCCAGGGGGGTGTATTTTGTCACTAAATAATGTATTTCATATTTTAAATGTAACCCATTGAACATTTATCAAATTTACTGACTTGATTCCCTCAAAATAAATGACTTTTATTCTTTTTTATGATTATTACATCATATATTCTCAATTTGTATTTTTAGAAAGTTAAAATTAAAACTTTTGTGGAAAATGCTTATTTTTATATTATATAATTTATAAAATCCTTATACATCACAATGATTCTTAGCTATGACATTCTCAGCTTATTAGAAAAAAATTTCTTTTAAACGATTTTTTGTGTATAGTTTGTGAGCTGCTAATTGTTTAAAAAATATTTTAAATTTACAAAATTTACAGACTTGATTCTCACTAAAAAAATGACTTTCATTCTTTTTTTATGATTATTACATCATATAGTCTCAATTTGTATTTTTAGAAAGTTAAAATTATAATTTTTATATTATATAATTTATAAAATCCTTATACATCACAATAATTCTTAGCTAACACATTCTCAGCTAATTAGACATTGTTTTTCTTTTAATATAGTACGATTTTTTGGGTTAAGTTTGTGAGCTGCTAATTATTTAAAAAATATTTTAAAAATGCACTGTTTTCAATATGTGGTTGATTACATTTCACAAAGGTCGCAACACAATTGTTATGTTTTAAAGGTGGTAAGTCCGAGCAATAGAATTAACCTCTGTTTGTAAACAGCGTACTTTTTAAATACTCTCACAGAATAAGAACAAACTCCCACGAGTTCACTCATTGTATCAAACTTTGCTATGCTCTACTCTGAATATTACTGTTTACAAAAAGTGGTTGATTATATTCCGTAGATATTGGCAGCAATGATATTTTGAAGAAAATTGGCTAATTACTTAAATTTGAAATTATAAACAATTCTAAGAGTATTTCATCTTGAACTTTGATACTGCAGGCAATTTTAATATCCGAGAATTTGATTTATGTCTATTTTTGAAGTTTTGTTAATTTTTTCAATGGTTAATCCAGATTGATGATTTCAAATTCATATAAAATCAGAGTAATATTTAAAACTATAATAAAAAACAAACAAAAATTAAATTAAATTTATAAAACACTGTCAAATGCAAATTTTCAAATAACTTCATAACTTTATGAATAATATATTTCAGATACAACATAAAACATTAATCGTTCTAAATTGACGTAGTGAAATTCCTTCAATAATTTTAAGAATTTTCTATTGATGCAAATGATCTTACCTTTTCCCATTTATCAGGCTAGAGTCTTTTTCCAACAAGATCAAATGTATTACCTCAACCGTAATGTCATTTGTCTAGGATTGACTGCATAAGCTTATAATCTGATATTCTAGAAAATTTATTTTGGCAATGGAAATTCGATACACAGTATTTGGTTTTACATTCTGGATGAAAGAATCAAGAATCGGAATCATATTTTTTTCAAATAGGAAAAGTATGAAGTATATAACCACTAAATCTCTTTTTTTTATTCTGCGAAAACACATATTGTTAGTTTTACATGAATATGCGCAGAAACTACCGAAATCATGGAAATCTCAGTACTGAAATATACGAAACCTGAAGTTTTTAACTATAGTAGGAAGTTTTTTTCGCTACGTTTCTTCCCACAGTAACGTGGGAAGAAACTTAGCGAAAAAACTCCTTATTAACCCCTTGCCCTCCACGTTAACTTCTGATCTAAGAACACTCAAAACCAGTAATATTTTTGTGACTTTGATGCACTCTAAACGTGGCTGACCACTGCTTCCTAGATACAGAAAGCCTGAGAGCTGAAACTTTGACGTCATCATTGGGCCTTCAAGTAGTGACGTTACCACACTTTCATTCTCATAAAGTAAAACCATTTCAGTTTTCTGGTAAATGCTACAAATATTAAAAAGGATCTGAAGTTAAAGATAAGAATTAAAATACGTTTGTGATACAAAACAATTCATTGTGTTCTACTCCCTTATTACATTATATAATTAGTTGCAGTTAAAAACTGCCCTTTTTTGTAAAATTTAATTTTCTATCTCCATTTACTAAAATGTTGTTATGAGAGAGTAAATTCACCAGAAATTTCGAATAGTTTTACTTTATGAAAACTAATCTGTGATGACGGCACCTTTAGAAGGCCAATTGATGATGCAAAGGCTTGGTGACGTAGCAGTGGTTAGACTTTCTATATCTAGGAGGCAGTGGGCTGACGAGTGGTGACAATTTGTTCACACCATCTTTTGCTCGAAGTTTCATATGACGTACGGGTTTGGCCACCTTACTCTGGCATCATCTCGTACTAAGATGATCACACGTCCTTGGTCACGTGACTCTTTGGGGGCAAATAAAATTCGCCAAAACGTCAGCGCTGTTATATCTCGTCAGAAAAGAACGGTAGAGTAATTACGCACGTACGCTAGCACTACGTGGGGCGTGAGGCTTTTTTTCTAAATTTATTTTCATGTTTTTAATTAAAGTGTGCATACATCCATTACTCAAAAATACTAGTCAAATAATCTTTCTTCCTTTTAGAGAAATTTTAAAAAATAATTCATACTATAAATAGTTTTGCTATTCAACAATCTTTATAAGGAATAAAGAGGAAAATAAAATTACGTGAATTAAAACAAATTCTTTAAAGTTTCTTTTAAAAATATTTTTTTAATAGCCTTTAATGTAAATAATCTCTCTATTTCGCAAGTAACCTTTGCTTTTTTTTATTTTCTTGAATCTCTCTTGCATAGCTGCCAACTCTCCCGGATTTTTCGGGAGATTTTCCACCACTAATTTTCATTTAGCAATTTATACTTAAAATAAGTCCGAAATTTTAATGCAAAACAAAACCGTTTTTAAAATTGTGGTTGGGAAATCTTCTGAGAAATCCGGGAGAGTTGGCAGCTATGCTCTCTTGATACTGGAAAAGTATTTCTCGTAATCTGTGAGAACTTTTAAATAATGTAACTTTAAAAAGAGTATAGCCTGATATTTTACGGAGCTTTTAAATGTGTAAATAAAATGTGCTTAGCCAATGTTCTTTCTTTTATTAATATTTTGAATTTCTTTCTGCTTTATGAACCTCTGAATAAATATGATGGAACTTTTATGTGTGGTGAATAGTTTTTAAATGGGAATTTAGCGCTGTACAGGCTATTCCATGGCGTGCTACAAAGAAATTGTTTAAAATTTCACATATTGTTTTCAGGGAAAATTATAAAATATTTTGCCAACATTTCTTGAAATTTTACAGCTGTACTAGACATCTTTTTAGTAAGGCAGATTTATTTATATATATATTTTTCTGTTAAATGCAGATGAATATATGTTATTGTTGGAAGAGTGGTATTAATTAAAAAAATTATTGTTCTTAAAATGGACTAGTTTTCAGATTAAACGATCTATATAGTTCTAACTGTTCCAGAATTTTTCCTGCAGTTATTCTTCTCTATTCATTTCTTTTTCCTATGAAGACAAAGAAATAAGCAGTTGCGTACAAACAACATACATCTTTTTAATGTGATAGCGTGCAAAACTAAAGGATCATACTTTTCCAGTCATTCTACCAAATTTTTAATAACATGCTTATTATTTCTTTTATTTTACAGTAAATTATTCTTTTTATCCATAAAGTAAAATAAAATTGAAAGTTTCTTCTGTTGAATTTATCACTCAGAACAGAGAAGTAAATATTTATGCTAATGATGATAATAACAATAGATCATCTTTTACCAATTTAGTATATTTTAAAATTTAACCTCTTAAATTTTAGAAAAAATTTATTATCATAATCTTATAATACTAAATTATACTGAATTTTAAATTTATACAATTTAATTTATAGTACCGGGTTATCGAGCCATGTTCAGAATCTAAAGGCTCCTTAAGTGTAAAATAGTGAGTACGTAAATGCTTTGGCACGTATCAATAATCTTCATGGTTGCCAAAGATTTTCATCGCTGTCGGATCACTCATACATTATCAGGTAAGCTTTGGTCGGCATTCAATGTTACAATGGCATATACTTTGTTTTGAAGAGGGATGCTAAATATTCGATGGTCGGTGTCATCAGAGTTGAGCAAAAAGTAGTTTAACGTAAGGTGCCTCCTTTCCTTCTGTAGCGGATCAGCGAGGGTATCAGCGAAGATCTTGGGCGATGCATTCACTAACAGCGTCTTCATTACTTCAAAAATATATCTGTCCATATTGAGGACGTTCAAATTCAGCATCGAGAATTTGAGTTGGTTGAACTGTGAGATGAATGAGTTTATAAAAAAAAATTCATCAAGTCTGTTATACACTGTTCGCAACGTAGCAGTACGCACCAAAATCGTTAATAGTTTCACTCGTCATATACTGTGAACAAAGCCATTGTAAAGTATGCTTTCCAATTTCGAATTCTTTTATGCAATTCTTTGAAATGTGGGTGACATTGAAGAAACAACCACACCAATTCAATAGGAAATTCGGAATGTCCTACATCAATCTTACAGTCCCCAAAATGGTTTCGGTAAATTTTTGTTTTTACTCTTCAGAAAAATGCAAAGCTCCACGGTGAATGCAATCCATGTTAAAAAGTTTTCAACTATGATAGTAAGTATCCACATTTGTGGCAGCTTTGTAGATCCTTAGACTGTTTACCCGAAGTATTTGTTGACGTCTAGCTGTTCTATGTGGTTCTCCTTCCAAATACTAATCATCTGTTTCATCTGCTTGTGTTTGAACTGCACGTTCACACATTTGGGCCAAGTGCTGCTGCCGGCGATCATGTGTTTCCACAGCTCGTTTTTGAGCTACATTTTCATGCATTTACGTCTTTATAATACATCTATGATGATAATTCTTTACGATTGAAATCATAAATTTATCTATAGTGCTTCAATTCAAACATAAAATACTTATTTTTTTCTAATTCAAAGAAAATACATCATGCCTAAACAAATTCTACAAACGTAAATTCAATCTTATAGATACATAAATATAGATGCCATAAAAGTATAATCTTACATAAATATGCTTTAAACATAATTTTATTTTATAAACTCACGCTTAAGAAAAGAAAAAGTGTAAGGCAATTTAAATTATTAGCACAAAAGGACACTTCGAAATCATGAAATCAAAAACAGAATAGATCAAAAATATTCTTTTATAATAACCCTAACAACTACTTAAACGTTGACAATAATAGAACAAACGGATGGACTGAAGAAAATGGACTTCTAACCTCGAATAAATCAAAAATACATCGTTCCTATAGAGTTACGCTGATCCCTGACTGTCACAATTCCAGTTCAACCACTCAAAATAAACTTTTACATCATTAATCCAAACAGATTAAAAATGTATTGTCTAATAACTTATAATTTACACGGTTCGTTGGTGCGATCAGCCTGAAAATTATTATAATTATGTAGAAAAAAAAAAGAAAAAGAAAAAATCTGATAATCCAACCGTTCCCTGATTTTTAAGCCTTTTTTTTTTCTTGGTATTTTCAGCTCTATTTTATTTAAGAGAATAAAAAAAGCTGCAAGTGAGATTGACGTTACATTGAAGTCACGTTTATCAGGCTTTGGAGGAAAAATTACGATTCCAATTCGCTTAAGATAGCTTTTCTAAATGACTACTCAGTTTACGAAATGTTTCTGCAGATTATACAATTCGAATTTCGATATAATAAAAATTGAATATGAAGTTATTTGATTTTAAGTGTGTAAATATTAAATATTCTGAGTGTAGACATTCTATCACCCGCTGTAATTGTCTCCACAAAGACCTTTATACTTTAGTTTATTGATAGTACACAACACAAAACAACACAGTCTAATCCACGTCTAAATAAGAATTGAAAATTTAGTAGAAAAAAATCTTAGTAACTAGATTTCAGCCTGCCAATTTACTGCTTCCACATATGGACAACTCCCAGCCTGCGGCCGGATGGGGCCCCGCCATGGCTTTTGGACCCGCCCGCAGAACAAGTCAAAACCCTGTATAAAGCCTATATAAAACATTCAAACTTCCATATAAATCCGAATTATACGGCCCGCAATTGCGCTAACATCCTGAAGTCAGGCCCAGGAGCTCGCTAATAGCGTAAAGTTCTACCCGCAACTTTTCAAAGGTTGTCCATACGATGATAAAATAAATGAGTTGAAATCATCAACTGCAGTGAATGAAAACTAAACTGATAGCTGATCACCTGCAAAATTAATTTGAATATCGGCTGCGAGCCCAATTTAGGAATCGATTGTATCATTATAAATTTTTTCATCGGAGTTTCAAAGATCGTTTCTTTATAAACGGTTGTCCCTTTAAAAAAAATCGTCAGGGTAACTACATTTAAATATTTATCGTCAACTTGGCGGAATAAGGCAGTTAAAGTAGAATTGAACCTAGTGCCGTTATTTAAAAAAAAAAAAAAAAGAAAAAAAAAAAGAAAGAAGGAAAAGAAATGGAATTTTCATGTTACGTCACAGGATCTTTTTTCTTACTGTGAATGACTGAAAAGGGTGTCATTTTCATTTAAATTATTCGGTTAAGCTGAAAACTTTAATGCATTTTTGAAATTCGCATCATATGGATCAATAAAATACATGAAAAATCTTTACTGTTTTAGTATATACGCGGAAATACATTTAGCTTTACGTTAGTTACAAAAGGATAATTGTAATAAATTCAGGCAATTTTTCACGGAAGATTTACGAATAGTTTTGTATTAATAACTATGAATTAAAAATAATTAAATTATATACGTATATTCCATTAAGGTGCTTACGGGGATGGCAAAGAAGATTCTTTTCTCTTTTTCTATCGCCGGTTGCCAGGACGATATTTTGAAATAAAAATAACTTTTTAATTCTAAATAAATTTATGTAGCTGAAAGGTGTAATATATCTAGTTACTAAAACATAGCTGCCAACCGTTCCGTTTTTATCGGCACATTTTCCACCACTATTTTTTAACAGTTTTATTATATATTAAAAATATGGACTTATTTTAAACTTAAATTGCTAAAGAAAAATTAGTGGTGGGAAATGTTCCGATAAAAACGGAACGGTTGGCAGCTATGCTAAAATATTTATTTGTCTGTGTACTGAATATCAAGTTCCATTTATTTTGTTTCTTTGCGAAATTAATTTTTACTATTATATATCGATGGCGTGTATTTATTAATCCGCCCCAAACTTATTTGAGCGTCCCTTTTAGGAAGTTTGCATCAAGTGTGTTTTTCAAACGCTCAATAGATGGCGCTACAGTCCAAAAATTTTTAATTTTACATTTTGGGCGTTTTAGAGTTTTTTCAATCACGTGACCTTGCTCAATCGTTTCAGGGGCCTAAAAAACCCCCAGGTACGAAATTTAAAAAGAATCCTTAGAGCAGTTTTCCAGATCGCTCGGACATACACACACACACAAACATTCCTCGTTTAATATAAGAGCTGATAATTTAATTCGCCGGCTTAAATTATGCAAATTTGCATAACAGACGATTCATTTTGCATGAACTACAAACGAATAATTATTGTATTGAATAAAATTTGTATTCATTTTCGTATTCATTTTTTTAGTATTCGTATGTAGCGATCATTTTAGATTTTATTAATAGTTGTTCTGAGATGTTCCACGATTAAATCTTCGCTTTTTGTTCTGAACACTTCTGTCATGGAAAATAAGTGTGTCATCAAGTTTTAATGTTTTCTTGTATCTCACGAACGACTTCACACGGGTTTGGCCAATTTTTTTTTTTAAATTTTAGATAATATTTGAAAGGAGAAATATTGGGAACCAATCAGTGCCGGATTAACAATATAGCAGAAGCAGCAAATGCTACGGGCCCCGCGTTTTTGGGGGCCCCGCGCCTTTACCTTGAAAGTTTTCGTTCTCGCTCCCCCCCCTCAAGATCTAGCTTTTTTAACACTTTCCAACAAGGTAGAAAAGTGTTGATGATTTCAGTTTGTCTGATAGTCCTTGCTCTAACTTGCGTAAATATGCATTGATTTCTATGAAATTTATACATGTAATTCTTATATACAGTACCATCTACCCTATTGTAAATGATCTATGCAGCATTTCAGTTTTTCTACAGGAACACTCAAAATATTCCCAATACATTGCGCTCTATGGGAAGTTATTCTTTAAAGCGTATCATCCTACTATATCGTTGCGCTGAACACTGACTTCAAGATAAAAAAATTTTCGCCATTACTGCAAAAAGATTACAATGTCACGGGCAAAGAGCCTAATAACTTCTATACCGTTTGTACTATCCGCTTGAAATTTTTCACAACTATGTAAAAAAACATAAAAAACAATCTGTCTACTTTAAAAATCTGAAAATCCACCCGTTTCCCCATTTTAAGCGATTTTTCGCTATTTTAAGCACCATTCTGTTTCCGAAAGTCAGAAAAGGTGAATCATTTGCATGGCAAAATTGCCTTTTTCAAGTGAAAATTACGTCATCTAATTAGTCATGTAATTCCAATGCGTTTAAAATAATTTTTCCAGATTGCACAGTTTATTATTATTTTTTACTCTACAAATAAATTGTCTGCTGGATATTCGAATGTTTGTATACACGAAACGAAAGCTTTCGACTGCGCGTTCCCAGGAGAGAATGAAATTCGATTTGAGTCTGTAATAAAAACTGAATATGAACTTATTTATTGTAGGTGGATGAAAATTAAATATATTGAATGGAGACGTATTTTCTTAAAATGTTTTTTTTCTGTGCCCGTTATAATTGCCTCCACAAAAGGCTTTGACTTCTAGTTTTAGAGATATTCTGCTCTTTGAAATGAAACAAAATTGGATGTTTGATTAAAAGTAGTAGGGAGGACTTGCTTTAAAACTTTAAAAGGTTAAAAACTACACAATAAAATCCTTCGGTAGCAGATTTCGGTAGTATGAGGAAGAGATCAGTGAAAGCAAGAAACGACGAAGGCTGAAGAAGGTGGTGGCATGCCATCGAAAGCTGCTACCAAACGATTTTACTGTGCATTTTTTAACCTTATAAAGTTTCAAAATTGGATGTGATTAAGAATTAGAAAATGAAGCTTTCCATCGAAAATAGTGTCTGTATAGTAAAAAGTCTTTCTACGGCAGCACTCAAAATAAGTTCAATACAATATGGTCAATGGCAGTTTAGAGACAGCCATCTATTTCAAGCATATGATACTATCCTACAATAGGATTAGCCAGTGCCGATCCTAGACCTTCGGCCGCCCACGTGCAAATTAAAATTGGCCGCCTCTTTTTTACAAACCTTACGGTTTAAACGTTTAAATAAATTACTATTAAGCACTTGAAAAAATCGTCTAAATATAAGTATGGAATGGATGAAAATCAAAGAGAGAAACATATTAAAGTACGCAATTTATTTTCAGAAAAATACAATCTACAACTACAATAAATATTTCTGATCTTTCAAAAAACTTATAACAACATTTTTAGAGCTTTCTTAAAGTCGAATCTATACATAAAATTAGACGTTTGTCGTACATTACTTGAAATTCAAAAATTTTGTGACTTCTATCCGTTTACGGCCCAAGGCAGCACATAAGATTAAATCAAGCTTGACATTTCTTTGAATTTGACGTATTAATACAAGTTTGACAGTTCAATTCATTTTAAGCTTGCAGCAAGGAGAAGACATTTGAACTGTCAAGCTTGAATACAACTTGATTACTGCTCGATTTGGAAAGCCACATCCACATAACAAATAATTTATCATCAGTCATAAATGTACTTGACCATAGAATTAAAAAAAAAAGATTCTATATTTCCAAATATTGAAATTCTTCAAAATAAAATACAATTATACTACGAAATTGATTTCAAAATCAGTCGTTTGTCTCGATTTTGGCCAGTATTGCCCAACCCGAGTGTCGCGATATTGAAAGTTTAAAAACGTGTGCTGCTTTTAAGTTTATATTAGGCTTATTTCCCTATTAGTAGAGTCTCTAAATCACACATAACATTATTTTAATTTTGATTCATCCCATGGAAAAATAAAAGAAACAGATCAACACATCGGCCACTGATCGATCTCGCCAGAAAACGGCGTGATAACGATAACAGCCACTTCAAACGTTAGTCATTTGAGAGCAAGTCAGGTTGGCCGAGTGGTTGGGACGCTGGATTCCCACCCCATAGATACCGAGTTCGATCCCAGCCGCGGATGTTTGATGGAAACAGATTAAAATAACATGAAATTTCAGCGAAGAGGGGAAAATGCGTGGAAAAATAAAATATGTGGGGTCGAGTTCGCCGACGGGCGCCCCGTGTATTTAGGAATTTTTTTTTAGGAAAATTTTTGAAGCTTGAAATTAAGCTTGCTATGTGAAGCTTGATTTAAGCTTGCTATGTCAAGCTTGATTCAAGCTTGCTATGTCAAGCTTAATGCAAGCTGGGCAAGTGTAAACTAGAACACTTGATTCAAGCTTGCATTAAGCTTACATACTTGAAATGTTCAAGCTTAATTCAAGTTTATTGACTTGATATCTCAAACTTGCTGCAAGTTGGCTCTGCTGTCTGGGGCACTTGAGAATCCAGAACGACCCTCAAAAAGCAGTTTGACTGTAATTCTGTCCGTGACTTTTTTGTTGTTCTTGTTGTTGTTCGAGCACCATGTAAAAACGACAGAAGCAAATGAAATGAAGTTTGATGATATGACAGATGGTCACTCAACTTAAAAAATAGGCGTCGAATTTTTTAAAAATCTGGATTACATTTCGAGATTTTGCGAAAATCGTTTTCAAACTCCGTAAATTTTTGTTCGAGCATCGCGTAATAACGACTAAAGCGAATGAAATAAAATTTGGTGACATGATACGTGGTCATTAAATTAAAATACAAGTATCGCATTTTTTAAAAATCTTGATTAAATTTTGAGATTTTGCGTGAATATTTATCGGTTACGTAGAAACCACTGAAGCGAGTGAAATAAAATTTAGTGTCGTCACTGGTAGTCGCTTGAACTCTTTGCGTCAAAGTGTTTTAAATATTTTTTATAGGTTTTGAGATTTTGAGAAAATTCAGTGCATGTTTGCGCTATTCCTGAAAAGTGGGAATGGAATACAATAAAATGTGGAATTATGTTAGATGCAATTAATTTGAACTCCAAATGCCGAAACAGTTTTAAATATTTCATAGATTTTTGGAATTTTGTGAAAATCTTATAAATATTTGTTTTCATATTCCGTAAAAATGGAGTAAGAGAATACGCTGAAGTTTAGTAACATCATCAGCAATGGCTAAAACAACAAAAATGGGATTTTTTTGAAAAAGTTATCTAATTTTTTAAAATGTTTATTTGCTTTTTTAGATTTTTGTGAAAATTGCGCAAAATATTTTCAAGGAATGATGTTAAAATATTTACAGTGAATCAAGCAAAATTTAGTTGCATGTTAGAAATGACCTCTTGACTGAAAAACTCATTCAACCAGAATAAAATTTAATTTTTTTTAATGAAAAGCTCTATAATAGTCCAATTTACTGATCACTTTGTTGCTCCCAAACCTGTAATATTTTACCAATACACAGAAGATATAGTTTTTATTTCTATACTATTGCTGATGTACTATTTCCATACCTACAATGCTGACAAAGATTCAAGCTTTTTGAAAATTTGCGTTATGTACTAACTCGTCAACGACGAGTTAGTACACAACGCAAATATTATAGATTTATTATACATTTACTATAGATGTATTATAGAAGTATTATAGTATCAAGTATTATATATTAACTAGCGAGTTCAGCTAGTTAATCTATAATACTTGAAATGTATAACGCCTTACAGGTAACCCTTTCAATTGAAATAATAGCCAAATTCATAAGCCTTTCTTGTGAGATTGTTGATCTTCCGTATTTTTGAAAAGCTTCTTTCACCTGAAGCAACACTGATTGGTATAATCAAAAATATTGTGAGTGCTATAGATAAATTTGGAAAATGTGTTGTTAAATCCTGGCATAATGAATGATTTAAAATTTCTAATAAAAAAATCTTCAAAATTTTAGTTGGAGCAGGCTAATTAGGGTTTAAAGTATTCTTCACTCAAAGATTTTTTTTTAAACATTCATGTAAGGTTTTCATTTTTTCTACGTTGTTTGATAATTATTTCGCCGCCCCTTAAGTTTGGCCGCCCACGTGCCGTGCACCATCTTGCCCCCCGCTAGGATCGGCCCTGGGATTAGCTAATAATCTGACGACGATCGTGTGCCTCCCTCAAAAGTTGCGCCAAAAGCCGCCAATGTTGACGACTTTTGCGATAATTTGCCAAATAGGGTTAAAAAAATGCATTAAGAAATGAACCGAACTTGGCGATATTTTCATTATTTGGCAATAAATCGTAAAAAGCATTTACGTATTATCCCGGCGGTCATAAACGCCAAACTATTTTTTCCTCAAATTTGTTGGCAAACTGTTGGCAATCGTATTCTGAACCATAAATAATTTCACGTGTCCAGCATTTATCTTGGCGAAAATGTTGCTCGTCTGGGCGGATCGCCGGGATAATATGTAAGTACCTCGAAAAATGTCGAATTTGATTATATTAAGCTATAACGATTTCTTTGGGAATTTCAAAAATTCGTTACTCTCACTGTAATTAACCGATTTAGTATATTGTGTTTTGCTAAGGTATAGATAAAGCATTACACGGGTATTGGCCTATGAGTAGGAGGGGGTCTCTGACCGACGAAAATCCGTTAATGTATTACAACCCAAAACGGGTTAACGGATTTACACGGAACAGAATTTCTAACTTTGATTCTTTAGCGCGTGGAAAATTAGTTTGAGA
>JAWZYV010018106.1:0-48182 GCA_038373885.1 Cheiracanthium punctorium
GGTGTAGTCATTCATATAATAATAATAATAATCATCATTACTTTTAATGGGTTGATTGTTGCAGTAGAGAACTAATTATAGAATTAATTATTAATAAACCCATGTTTATTATGAGAAAATCACTTATTTCGTGTAAATATTTTATTTTATATTACTGAACTTTTATTTTATGAGCAGTTCCTCTTACCCACGAAAAAAAAATGTACACTATTTGTTAAGAAATATAAACTTCAAGCAAAGATCTATTTTCATATTTATGTACTTTTATATTTCATTGTATAATCTTCTTTCTAAAGAAGAAAATAGCTTTTTGTAACAATTTTTCCCCTGTTGAATACAGACTTGCTAAGTTTCCAAAATTGAAAAACCTCCTATTTTTTCTAAGTCAAAAAGCTTGATATTTTTTATGCAGATATTTTCCGATTAAAATGCACATATATTGAATGCAGATACAATTTGAGTCTTTTCTTAAGTGAGATTAATGTCAGTATAAACAGCACTGTTTTATTCCTTATTTTTATGATCTAAATAAATTTCAAAATTTAAAAAAAAATCTGAAAATAAAGATCCTTAAAAACAGATACAAGAAACTATCTATAACTAAAAAATGTAATACAATAAACGTTGAAAATTGGAGCTAGCACAATGTACAATAAATAAATAAAGAAAGAAATTGTTTAACCCCATGTACCTTATAAAGAAAAACAAAATAATTTTTAATGCAATAGTTAGATAAATATTTCACTTACTGTTGTTGGAGCTTACCGTTGTTACCAAGTTATATAGGGCTAACCAAAAAGATTAAAACAATGTTAAAGAACTTAATTATTCATTTAACAATCGTCTTAATCCAATTAGTCTTAGTGAAAAATATTTTTTCTTGTCTCTTTACTTTTCAATCCGAACACGAAAGCCAGGAAACTGGAAGTCTTCCTTTACCTCAAACTCTCAATACTCCCATCTCATCATATCCAAACATAATAAACAACTAACAAAACAACACTGACAGTAAGCGCTATCAGCATTGCTATCCGCAGCTGTTAAATAGTTCGTATCGTATGATTAGCTTGGGGAAAAAAACTAAGATACTTTTCAACTGTTAAGGTCTGAAATGAAGTTTATATTTCATGTTCGGGTTATTTGAGTGAAATAATTAAAAGAATTTAGAAATTAAGTGTGAAAAAAAATTATAAGTAAAGCTTCCATAGCATGCCAAACTTAGGTATTGGCGAGAATGTACTTTGTTGATTTCTTGTAACCCCGTGTTTCACGGTTTCACACGCATGGCGTAAGGGGGTAGGGTCGTGGGGTCACAAAATCTCTGTGCTTTTCCCCATGCTGGGCCAAAAAGAAAAACCTGTCCACCACGATTCCAGTCGCCTGTACTCTTTTTAAATGCTCTCTGGATATTTTAGGGCTTATATTATTTATTTAAAACGTTTATTTATTTATTTTTATTTTTAATGCAATACAAAATATTTTATGCAAAAAAGGTATTTGTTGAAAAAAAGTAAATAGTACTTTCCCCCATATATATATATATATATATATATATATATATATATATAAATAAATGAGAGTATTATATATATATATATTGCTTTATTTTATTCATATATGAGGTTCAATATTTGATAAGTTATCCTTCTAATTATTTATATATCGTCATTCTTGCGTATTTCAGCATGTTTTTTTTTTTTAAATCTTAAAAGTTTAATAAGTTATATGCCTTATAAAGAAGGGAAAGGGAGCTTTATAAGATATAAATTTATCTTATAAAACTGTAAAAAAATTAATCAAGTAACTTTTACATTATAGTATAAATGACTTTTTCAAATTTCATGACAGTTGATAACGACTAAAGTGTGAATTTCTAGGGTTCCGGCCTACCGCGCGGCTGTTTTCTCCAGATGTAACGTGAATTTGGGTTAAAACCCCTTACAAAGTCCTCCGCCAAAGGCATGCCTTAAGTAAGCAGACAGCTCTCGTGTAGATCTGTCTTAACAACAAAACCTAAATAATTTTCGTGACAATTTACAGTGAAAGTAAAAAGTTTAATATTTTTAATATTAAATAAAAATCATAATCACTTCCAATCCCTATTACTGTCTGAGCGTGTCCAAAAACCCTGACCTACGGTTTTCTTCTTTAAATATTGATCATAGACATTTGGAATAAATTACAATGTCACTAAATGGTATCGAATAAAATTTTCATGAGAATTAGAAATGAAAATTTGTTTAAAAACATTACAATTACACTAGCATTTAATTTAGAGGTTTTTTTAATGCCTCATTCGTAGCATAATTTAATTTTTTTAAAAAGCATCTTCAAAATAACAGCACTAATGTTTAAAATGAATATTTTCAAAAACAAAAATATTTATATATAAATATAAAGTCGTGACCAAAATTGTGGACACTTTAGGAAATTTTTAGGTTTTTAAATTTGTATGCTAATAGGATGTGTTAAGTTTCGCAAAATCAAATTCATACAGCATTTTAAAGAGAATTTATAACTAATTTCAATGCACAAAACTAAATTTAAATATGTTCACTAGAGTAAAAGTTATAGTTACTTTAATCTGAAAAACAAATACAGTGATGAAGTGAATTGTAATTTCTAACTTTCCAAGTCAATCACTGTTACTTTTCTGAGCTTGAATAATATCTCTTCAGCTCAATAAAACATCGATGCGAAGCTGTAATAAAAAATTAAGACTACCCTACGAACTGCTGATAACTCACTGCAATCTTCAATATCTAATGCATCTCGATAATTATCTCTGTTTAACTTCCTTTGTACTACAAATATTTTAATTTTGTTTTTTTTTAATTGAAATCGCTATTAAATTATCTCTAAAGTGATGTAAAAGAGTTAGCATTTTGTGGAACATAACATTTTTTTATACGCATACGAACTTAGAAAAAAAAAAGCTTCTAGAAATGTCCACAATTTTGGCCACCACTGTATACTTATAAATTATTCATTATTCTAATAATTATTATTTAAGACCTAAAAGCTAACAAGATAAATTGCTATGAATCAGAATAAAATCTTGCACTTATAAAAATAAACCAGTAATAATAAGCCGTAGTTGGTTAGAAATCAATTGTCCAGTGCGCCAAATTTAGTCCAGAACCGACAAACAGTCTTGGCGCCCATAGCGAATGAGCATACATACAAACTGACAAATAAACAAACAAATAAACAAACAAAAAAACCTTTTTATTTTATTTATTTCGATTATGGCATTTGGTTGGTAACTAATAAAAACAGACTTTACTTAATATTAAATTGAGGTAAATACAGGACAGTGATAGGGAATTGGACTATGGATCTAAGAAAAACATGTACACAAGATCAATGTGCCCGTTAAATCTGTTGGGCCGATTCTAGATCATCAATTCTGGTTCTTGTTCAACACAGCAAACAAATAAAATAATTGGCAAATTATAAAGACTTTAATGAATTAAGTTAACAAGTTTAAGTATTTCTTTAATTGATTATTTTCAAGGTGAAGTGCTTGTTTGTTTAAAAATGAAAAAGAAATTATGTTGATGCCTAAATCTACAACAGAACATATATTATAGGCATGAATCATTTTACACTGTAAAATTCCGTTATATTTTGATACAAATAGAAGTAATTATAACAAAACTATAGTTCAGGAGAGTTTTTTTAACTTTATTTATTTATTTATTTGTATGTGTGTGGGGGGGGGTCTTGCAAAAACGGATAAAAAGTATGGTGATTTATCTGGAAGCACTTAAAAGGCTGTCAAATAAATGAAATGAAATGGTTAAGATATTTTAAAAACATTTAAAGTGATACACATCGCTAAAAATAAAATAATTTTCAGATTTAATTTTACAGCTAAGCCGAAGTACCTTTTAGAAAAAGTAAAAATGCATTTAAAAGATTAGATTTTTTTAATCAAAATTTTTTAATTTGTCTTGTTACTGTGAAAATGAATAAAACATGAATGTGACAAAATTTAAGAAAGGTGATTTAAGACATTAAAAACTGACCGGGGATAAAAACTAATCTAAAAAAAAAGAGTAGTTTTATTATCTTTTTTATTTTTAAGTTCATAAATACTTTAAAATCCAAACACATTATCTTTATTATAAAATAAAATTTATTACTCTATTTATAGTAAAAAAAATTGTTTTTAATCAAATGTATTATCTTTCAAGTTTTGTGCGTGTGTGTGTGTGTTGAGGGGGGGGGATGGGATGTAGACTCTCGAAATATATACTTGCGCATTAATATTCAAGAAAAACTATGAAGTTAAGGGTAGGGCCTAGTTCAGATTTGGAAGAGGGCAGCATGCTCAATGAATTCGATGTGATTTATCTTTCCGGTTTTTATACCTTGATATTTTTTAATTGATGACCTATGCTACCAAAAATAATTTTGATGGAGTATTCTTGTCGCCCCTAAAATTCTGGGTGTCCTAGACCGTGGCCTAGTTTTCCGGTGTCGTTTGTTTCGCTCAACGGTCTACCTATTAGGTGTCTCTATAATAAAGTGACCAGTATATCGAGCCTTAGTAGCGCCGAATGACTGATGGTCAAGTGCGTCATTAGAAAAAAAAAATATTTTAACTCGACTGTTTATGCTAACCATACCTTCGTTCCTGTTGTGCACGAGTATTTTCCAATACCGTATTGGTCATTAATCTCAGCGATAGCAAAAAATCCAGTACATTTACTTTTTGGCTGTGCGGAATCTGCTTGAAGAATTGTAATGAAAATTAATTTTGAAAATGTTTAACTAATTTGATCAAAAGCAGTTAAGAGCATTCAGAAAGACCGAGGCCTTAGCCATTATTTTCTTTTGGGTGGGGGCAACATACACGCCAATTATCATATTGATTTGTTTGTTTGGAAGAATACGGCCACCGGTAGGGGGGATGCCCACCGTGGAAGTCTTTCTAAGGTGTCCTAACCCTTACTTACGCTAAGTTTTGGAGGAAACCACGGGAAACTCCGAACGGTTAGGTCATTTAAATAACCTGGTTTTGAACAGGCATCTTCCATCTCCCAGTTCAGAGTGCTATGCGCTCGGCCGCTGCGCGGACGATTATCATGTTGGAAAGAATAAAAAAGAAGGAAGACAAACGTCATACAAAAAGGCATAGAGGGTCACGTTCCACCTTGCCCTATGCTACCAACGTCCGGGCTCGTAGCCAGGAGGTGGGTTAAGGGACGGTACTACTTGAAAAAATCCCCACCCCAAGGATAAATTTTACCCTTCTTCCAATTTCGAAAAATAGACAGAAAAGGTGATTTGAAAAAATTAAAATGTTGAAATAAAAAGCCCTTTTGAAGAAATTAAATGTTTTTTAAAAAGTTTTTAAATCTTGATAATCCCATTGGGGATTTCGCTTAAAAATCCCATTGGGATTTAATCTTAGCCGAGTAGATAAGACACTGAACATGATAGACGGCTGAAAGTCCAAGGTTCGGGCCCATCTCGCGGCTGTCGATCTACAGTCTGGAGTTTTGGTAGGTTTTCTGCAGATGTAACGTGAATACGCATTAGAACCCCTGAGAAAGTCCTCTTACTAAGACACCCCCCGATACTTGGCAGATCGTCCTAGAGTAGCGTTGCCATAATCAAACCAAACAGAAACATTTTGCTTTTTCGTGTATGGAAACAGGAAATGGCTAAAATATGCTTCAGCCCACTCCAAAGCGTTTTTTTTTTTTTTTTTTTTTTTTTTTTTTTAAATGTGCGAAAAGGTCCGAAAGATTTTGCTTTTTCGCGTATGCATTGTTATTTTGCAATCTAGCTACTGCGTGACATACGTAACCAGTAACGAATATGCCTGCTTCACTTGACGTCATTAAGCTGTTAATTTGGATTTTTGCGCGCGTGTTATTGTTATTACGCTAATGGTTACATCTATTTGTTTCCGCTCCCAGCATAAAAATATCGTCAATTTTGGTACCGCATACATTAACGTATTATATAAGGAGATACTAAATATAAAAAAATAGTATCTCTAAATAAAATATTAAAATTGAATTATTTCGATGTCCACATAAGTATGGCAACAATTGTTTATTTACTTTGTTTTAATTCTTTTCAGAAGAAATATTAATTTTTATTTGAACATCTTACAACTATTATACTTCTTACAACTACTATTTATAAATATGTAGCATGTAATTATAAAAGGATTTTAAAACAAAACTGGTTTAAAACAAAAAAAAAACGATTTAAACCAAAAAACCTTTTTTTATTTTTATTTTAACGGGTTTTTATCCAACCCTGGGTGGGAATGACGGACGGGATAATAAAGTACCACAAAGCCATTTTGGGGACGCATCTTGTCTAAGTGTCTTCCTCGTACAGAGACTAGAGAATTTTTTTTTAAGTTGACTTCAAGAAGGCATTTTTTACTTATCCTTACAAAGTAGCAAAGCCAAAGTAGCTTTTAACAATATCTCTGCAAAGTCTTTTAACCGAGATATTGTTAAAAATCTCATCCTATCCTAGAGAACTTTGTTGATCGGTTTGCCAACGAACAGGAGCAAATGGCCTAGATTGTTGCTAGAGTAAATCATATTTCTAATATTTAAAATATATATATACATTATATTTCGTCTTTTCGCACGAGCTGAAAGAACGAATTGCGTTTCCTTCAGAGTCCGTGCTTCCGTGAAAACAAATGGTCAAGGCAGGACTGGTTCCGCAGGTCATTTCAAGGGCGAGAGGGAGATGCTTTCAACTTTTTCTGTTTCTCCTTGAGGGGGGGGGGTGTAGTAAAGGCATTACTACACCTACAACCCCCTCCCCCTCAGGCTCAGGGGCAGGCAGGGGCTATGGACATAGAAATAACACTGGTGGCTATTGAGATGAGAGAGAAATTGTATCACTCCGCTTATTTTATCCCTTGCTGACGTCTAAGTATTTGGCGTGAAATATTTGAAGTGATCTCATATTTGGCTATTAATGACAAGTGAATGAATTCGAGTTTTTGTTAATCTGAGATATTCTTTAAATCTGAGTAAAAATTTGAAAGTGAAATATGACTATATATCTGACTGACCGAGGAAAATTTGATTAACACATATTATTTATTAGTGTACATTAATTTGCGTATTTTAAAGAACTACACATGCGCCTTTTATTACCGTGTTTACACGTGTAATAGTTGCACCCCCGTTTTGAAGCAGAAAAAAATAGTTTTAGAGTGATCAATATTATGTAGTAGATCTTTTTTTTTGGGGGGGGGGCAGCTACCCTACAGCACAGACACCACAAAAAGCACAGGTTCTAATTATCCTGATTTATGAACCTTCATTTAATCGGGAGGCTTCATTTCTGCCAGCAACTATCTATTATATAGAAAAGTTCCTTAACTATAAATTGTGCTGATATTTTTAATTTTTTATGGCAATACAAATGAAACTATCTTTTTCCTACAATTTTAATCCAATTTAATTTCAGAAAGTTCTGTTGTGTAAGTCAGACTAGGATGTCGGTGTCCTGAGCGGAGGAATTCTTAAAGGGCTCTAACGTTTATTCCTAAATATAAAACAATTAATAAACAGTAAAATTGGGGTTGAACATTAGTTATAATGATTTATTCCCTAATTTTATGAAAATCAATCACATTTCCTTCATTTTATGAATATTAGATAATGTTTTGAATGTATAAAAAAAAATATCAAATTCCCCCAATTTATGTTCTAGAATTGGGGATACAACGATGATTTATCCTCAATTATATGTTCAAAAATCTGGTTACCTTATCGAACGCAAATTCGCATTCATTTGGGGAAATCACCCAAAATTTAAACTGTAGATTGACAGATACGCGGTAGACCAGAACCTTGGACCTTCACACTTCAACCATGTTCGGTGTCTTATCCTCTCGGCCATGGTGGGAACCATTTGTGAACCTCTAAAATGCAATGTTTTATGTTCTGCTTTGCAGGTATTTTATTTTTATTTATTTAGTTTTTAACTTTTTTTTATTGGAAGTACTTAAGAACAACTATTACTTTGTATAAAATGAAATTTATAGTCATATGATTTTAGTTAGAAATATGAATAACTAGACAGAAACTGCCCCCTTTGAGGGTTGAGGGGGGGGCGTTAGAAACCCCTTCAATACTAAATTATAAAAAGCAAAGTCGGTAAATTAACCAGATAGAATGATTTTTTTCTTTATTTGTCTGTGAAGGGGGCACTTCAATCCTACGGGCTCAAAACATGTAAGTATCGAAACCATAAATTAAAAAGTATTACTTTAACAACATATATGTGCTGCTTGCTGGTTCTATACCGTTCAGTTTAGAAATTACACTTCTGGACCGATGTCGGTTATGCAGTACATCGCCGAAATCGCATGTTAACCCTAAAAGACTTGCCGCAATCGGACCGTTGCACGCCCGAAATCACCTTTCTTTTGCCTACGCCAACGCATTTTACCGACACAGAACCGACACCGCTCCAATTACCATCTTGCCAATGCCGACATCGAAACGGTACTGCCGATGTCGGCCCATCCCTTACCCGATACGGCTGTGTTTGCTGGGATTACTATGGAAAAATTTTATTTTTGCATGATTAATTTGATATTTATCCGAATTTTGTTAAATGCCTGTCAGTAGGGAGGAAAAAACACGGTGACGCACGTGCGCGCGCCACACACACGCGCAGAGTAAGAAACTATATTTTTCCATGTTAAAGTAATATCTATGTATATATAAATACGCTAAGCAAAACCTTAGTGCCCATTTTGCAGCGCACTGCGCGAACGGATGACCGTGAAATTCGGCACAGTTAAAGTTCGTATGGAATTGTTTGTGCGAATGTTAAAATTTTTGTGTAGTATGCTAATGCACGGTAAAAAATTAGAGAAGTAATTTGGCACGCAGTATTTCGCGCCAAGTTGGACGATGGTTCTATTGTGTCAATTTTGAAATAACAACACTTAGTTGCAGCAGTACTATAGGGTTATAGTATTACAACAAAATTTGCAAAAAGTGGAATTATTCCCCCAGTTTGGTGATACGCCAATGACTAAAATGTGCTTTAGCAATGTGCTGGGCGACTTTTTTTTAAACGGCGATAAGTGCGCGAAGTGTTGTAAATTCCATGTTTAAAAGCTGTAGAAAAACCTTGGAGGAGGGAATAATATTTACTATTCGTTCCGGGCAGGTCGGAATCCAAGAGACGCTACACAGAAACGCGTCAATTCGACAATCTCTTCATAACCTCCCGCCAGGCAGTATGCTAAAGGAAATTTTCTCCAAAAATATTATTGAAGAAATACTTCAGCAATTAAGAGGAAGTGAAAATAATATTATTAATGAAGTGTATGGAAATATTTCCGAAAACATACTCTCAGATAACATATTAAAGTCAGTTATAATAGAACCTAAAAATGATGATTGAACTTTTATTAATGTTAGCATAATCGAATATCAGGCGCGGATCCAAGGGGAGGGCGATGGGGGCGATCGCCCCCTCCTGGGAGAAGTCCAAAAATCTGTTATAATCTGTTAAAATATATTAAGAAAGTATAATGAACATTATGTAGCCTTTTTCTAAGGGGTGTATTGCGATTGCGGGTACTACTCCCTGTCCTTTTTAATCATCGCTCATATATAGATTTTAATAATAAAATAATTAATTACATAATTTGGTATAATTGATTATATTAATTAATTATAAAATGATTTTGCGCATTCTACCCCCCTGTTTCAGGTACAAAATCGCTCGCGCCTTGAGTAATTTCTGGATCCGCCCCGTCGAATATCTGATGAATAGAGAACATATCACCGTAGTACGATAAAATAATTTGCTATGATGATAGTGAACTCAATAACTATCCAGTAGAGTTTTTAAATTCTTTGACTGTGAGTGGTTTGTTTTTTTTTACTCCTTTTCTTTTCGGTTAGCCGGGAGCAAGTGAAAAAATGCCAAATAATTGTGATCTGCGCGGCATTCTTACAAACCTAAAGCGATTTCCAGTACATAGTTGTTTATCCCTGTCCATATTGTGGAAGTTTAATTTAATTTCGTATTTTTATTCAATTCCCCACGTTTTCAGAAATTCCCCATTATGTAACCAATAAGCATACAAATTTCTTTTTAGTATATTGATATTTTTGTATTTATTTAATTCTGTATCTAAATACTATTTTGTATACGGATTAAAATTTCTGCCATTTTGCAGAGGGGGGGGGGGGGAGACAGTGTTTCAGAAGTAGTCTTTAAACGTTTCCCAGAAAAAAAAAAACAGTTTGCGGGAATTACACCTGGCTAAAAGGAAAAAAAATGGAGTTTGCCACCACATAAGTTAGTAAATTGCATCATTATACTAATAAGAAACTTAAATACAAAGGAAGCATTAGTCCATGAAACAGGAATGCGCATCAAGTTTATAGATCGTAATGCGATTAATTCCGAAGTTTGAACTGGAACCGCAGACAGTAAAATAATTTTAATATTCTGGTACTGTTTTACCATATCCTTTGAAAAATCTCAATTTCCAAATATACCTGCATTTGCGATGAAAGTAAATAAATATCAAGGACAATCATTCAAAAAAAGGGCAAATTTATTGAGGCAGCAAGATTTCATACATGGCCAGTGATACGCCTCAGCAAGTAGACTTGAATCATTCGACTTTTTAAGATTTTATAACTCCAAACATAATGGGTCTTTAGCCGAGGATAGTTCCAGGTTCAATTTTTGGGGGGTGCCACTAGACTTTTTAGATTAGCTTGAATTGTTCAAAATGCAAACTGAATGCGTGAAATCCAAGGTCGGTAGAGGTAGATGACTCTATGACCCATTCGCTGGAGCTGCCTTTGTATTCAGAAAAGTATGATAGAGTTTTTACAAAAACACCGTCTTCACAGAAAAGTGTGGTGGTTGTAAAGTGAAATATTACAAAAGTGGTCACTAAAGACATATAGTCTCTTAGCCAAGGAGGTCACTTTAGTAGGTTCCAGTCCATATGGAATGGTGAGACATATTCTTTGACAGAAGAACTTTATTTACTCTCAAATTAAAAAAAAATTAATACTTTATGGTCGAGTTTCGACCACTGGCAGACAACTAGTTTTTATAAAAGTTTGTCAATTGAAAAACTCTCTATTACCACAGGCAAGAATAAAAGTAAATGAATATTTTTTAAAAATCTATCAATACAAAATATCATTATTCACAAGAAAGAAAGAATAAAATTAAATTAGTAAATTTAAGCTAAAAAAAATAAACATATGTGAGTGAGTTTAATAAGTATTTGCTATGTTCGTTAAGAATGAAAACTACTAAAGTGTTTTCACAAAAAATATAGAAGTTAAAGAGTTTCTTACTCTAAGATATTAAAAATGCATCGCATATTACATTACACCTAAAACCTGTTTTCTCTTTCACCTTCCCTCACCTTCTCCCCTTCCCCCAATAAATAAATAAATAAATATAAAAAAATATTTCACTCTAAAGGAAGAAAGTGCGAGTGAAACTGGTAGGATAGTACGGCTTTGGGCTGGCATGCCGACAGTACATGATCGAGTCCCAACTTTCACCATAAGTCAGAGTCGCCAATTCCTCCTTAATATAACTAGCCACTTTTTTTTAACAAAACAGTGTTTTTTGGTTTAAATTATAGCAAAATTTCGAGGTTTAACACGTGGGCTGAATAACGCTTCGAAAAAATATTTTTGCAAAGTTATTGTTCACAAATTGTGGTTAATTATATTCCGGAGCAGTTGACTCTGCTTAAGTACAAAAATTATTTTTAGAAGTCTCCCACTTTGACAAAGGATGACAGCATAAAAAAATATATCTTCCGTCAGCAACTTCCTCTACGTAGCACAGCACAGTAAACATAATTTATCATTCAACCATTCCCTCCTCTTGGTCACACCGGAGCCGCCGTGTCATAGAATTGTCTTTTTCTATCTAATAATGTTTAAAAAAATATCACAAGTGTTAAATGTGGCTAGTACATTATTATAAACAAGAATTTTGTTAATAGGTAATGCGATGCATTCTTACCAAGAGCTTCCTCTAGAAACGATCATCTGCTTACACGTGCAATGCCAAGCAGAAAGACGTTTATCCTTGTATTCTAGGAGATGTTCGATAAGTTGAGTTTTTCGTAGATAAATTTGTATGATGAACTTATTCATGTGCAAAGCCGAGTCCCAAACAGATTATACAAAAGCCGATTCTGGAGTGAAACCTTGGGTACAAAAGGGGAACTTTAAGTATTAACCCTTTGGACTCTCCGGAGTGAACAGGTTAAAGGGGGAGGGGGTCTAAGATTAAAAGTGAAAACAAAAAGATGACCTATCCCGGTGGAAAACTTCTCTGCCCTCTACCAAGATCTGGAAATTTTAACAATTAAATTAAATAAATTGAAAAAAAACTTTAATTAAAAGTAAATCAGCTTGAAAAACAATGTTTTTCCTCTAAAGTTTGAAAATTGTTTATGATGTGTGTGTGTTTGTTAACAAAAATGCAGTAAAAACTGAAAATCAGTGAACGGAATTTTAGGTCTCAGTTCCTCTGAGGATTTAGGTGCCCAAACCAAAATAATTAATAATAAAAAATGGTACAGCGGAAACCAAACTCTTCATCTCGAAGTCTGTTGAAAATAGATTTAAAAAATATAAATTAGCCGCGATATATCTACATACATAATACCTTCAATCCTAAGCTATTCTATATTCTCACATATTTAGAACTAAGTATAGCGGCTATTCAAACAAAGCAATTCCCTTTGGCTTTTTTATATTTCGAGTAAACAATTTCTTTCTTTGAAATTCGTAGCGAGTGGTTGAAATGAAATGCCTATAATGAATCCACTATATCACTTTTACAGAACTAAATAAACAATACCCTACTTATACACCATTCCACGATTGAAAATTTTTCCGTAATCAGACTCGGATTATAGCATTCCTTTTACTGTACGTTTTATCCCTTGGGCTGATTACAAAAGGATGTCTTTTATCACTAAGTAGAGAGGTAAAGTATTTTCAGGTGCATTAATGCTGTTTCAAAACTTTGAAATCTTAAACATCGCTTATTTCGAGGAGTGCATTTGTTTTGTTAGTCATTAGGCATGTTTACTTCGGATAAGATGGCTTTTTATTTAAAAAAAAAGCATTATATGTCGGTGAACGTAAAATGCTTTCGAATTTGTGACTAAGAAAATAAGAGAGAATTTTGATAAAAACATTCTTGTATAATAAACACCTATCAATATTTTTAAAATACACATTTAATTTTATGCTAGTCAGTGTTCGTATGACATGATAAAAGTAAATGTGCCGTCGATGTGCTATAGTGGCTTAAGAACCATAGACGGCCGAAGTGTGAAGGTACCGGGTTCGGGTCCCATCGCGCGGCTGTCGATCTAAAGGTCTTGAGCTTTGGTAGGTTTTCTCCAGGTGTAACGTGAATACGTGTTAGAACCTCTTAGAAAGTACTCCTACCAAGGCACCTCCCATCCTTAGCAGATCACCCTAGAGCAACGTTGCCATAAATCACACAAACAAACAAACAAATCTATCACGCCTTGGATCCGGGTTGGAATCCCGGCTTGGGCAAGGATGTTAACCTGTCCCTGAAACCATTTGCATGCAGAAAAGTGCCTTAGCAAACTCTTCCAATCGGCCACATTGACTTTTCGGCCGCTTGGATTTGAATCCCGAACTAAATTTTTGTGCTGCTTCAAGAATTTTTTCTTTGCTTCTAAAATACCTTTGAGAGTAGACTCAGGTAGCTGAAATTGTCTTGCGAATTGCACTTTTGACATTCCCGAACACTTTTGTCCCACTCTTAAAAATTTTTCCCTGTTCGTATCACGTAAGATGTTAAAAAAAAAAAAGTCGTTAAACAGAAAGAACGTCGTCTATGATTAGAAATTTTTTACGTTAGCGGGGCCGAGACTATGAAATATCGTCGTTAAACAGAGAGTCAACTGTATATACACTGCTACTTATTTAAATTTCAGTTCATGTGAAAATTTACAACAAAAAATTTTAACCTCCCTAATCTATAGTATATCTAGCTGTTGGGGGGGGGGAATTCGAGACCCCAGAGACCCCCTTGGATGCGCCACTGAGTCAAAATGATAAATAAAAGAATTACGAAAGAAAAAAGGAAAACATTTGAGAAAACCCGCGTGGCCCCGGTCCAGATCCCCCCTACACTTCGATTTTGTTAACGAAATGCAGAGCCCGACTAAGCCAACGTGAGGCCAGGGGCAAATTTTTCGCCTGATCGCCCCTTTCATTGTGATATAAGCAAATGTATCCATCCATACATAGTGTTATGTCTTGTAGTGTTATGTCATTCCTACCGTTTGGATCCTCTCCGAATTTTTATCTGGATACGTCTCTGAGCGGAGTGTCACAGAATTCAACACTTTTGGAAAACGTAGAAAACTTTCTGGAAATTCAATTCACAAGAAATGGAACAAAAGTGCATTTGAAAATAAATTACGTCCAAGTAAATTTATTTCCGGTTGTCTTGTTCTTGAAAAGTTTGAATAATTGTTTGCAAAACCAATCAGAAAATTGGAACTAAGCTGACTTCCTCTCGTCCAAAATACGAATGATATTGCATTGTAGTCATATAATCCGTCATTACATCAGTTTGAGATGACACACACAGTGAATACGCTTTCTGATTAATAAAGAAGACTTACTATAAGAATTTATGAAAGTCAATATGGTGAGTATTGTCATTTATAAAGATTAGATATTGTGCCTGATGTGCAATATTATAATTAGTATGGAAGAAAGTGGGTGAGTGTGTCCTATGAGACAGACACACATCTAATCAAATGAAACTCATGAGAATTATATATGGAAATTAAAAAGGAGAACATTCGTAAAGGCAGTGTATCAACTACTTGGTCTAATTAAAGGGAAGTGTCGTCTCTCCCAGTAATGATTACTAATTCATTATGTGAATCTTTCTAATTATTTCATTTATATTCTTATGTATGCTTATGATGAAAATTTAATGAACATAGGGTTGTATTTGATGTATTAAATAGCTAAAGACTATGAATAGTGCATTTCTAGTGAAAACATTAAGTTATAAAAGCATGAAAAGAATAGCAAAAATATTCCCTTTTTTATCCCTTTAATATCATTGGCATTGAGTAAAAAAATTAAAAAAAACTTTAAAATATCCATTGTTTATTTTCTCTTGATATCCCTCTATACGCTTGACATGAATAGTAATTTTTTTTATTGATGAAACTATCGAAGCGGTGGAAAACTTACTTGATTCAAATGTCTGTGCTTCCGTATGGTTGATGTGTTCAGTACGTGGTCAATTTATTTGTAGCACAATTGTTTTTTGGAACGGATTTTGATGATTTATGGTCAGTCGGTGAACAAGTTACTCACTTGATTTTATTGTTCGCTGGAAACAATATTTTAGTTCGTAAGATTAATATAAATAAGCGTTGTTGAAGCATAAGTTTAAAATATTGAGAGGTTTAAAGTTTATTTAAACGATTCTGAAGTACAGTTTCATATTAAATTTACGTTTATTCAGGGATTAATATTAGAAGGAGATGAAGAAGCTACAACAGCAGCATTATATTGGCGTCAGCAAATTTTTGCAGCTATTGGTGGCAGTGGCGTGACCAAGGCGGGGTTAGGGGGGTCATAACGCCCGGCCCCCATGAGGAATTTTTTGCCATACAAAATGTATATTTTTCATTCCCTTATCCCACACACGTATACATATATATGAGTTGCAGCAGTCGTAATCCCCCCCCCATGAAAAATTTCTGGCTACGCCACTGATTGGTGGCTTTGTAATCAATCCAACTCCCTGTCTTTTGCCCTAAAAGCTTATTACATCAATAAAAAACACACGCAGAGTTGTTTTTGCTTCATATTTTATGCTAAAATATATTTTACTTTTTATAAAATGCATAATTGCCTCATCGGTTCATAGGGATAATAACGTTGAACGTGGGAAAAATTTGCTTTCTAGCGCCACTTTTCATGTGCCGTTGAACCGACGTCTCTCCTAGCGTTTCGTTTCATCTCCTTTTGTATTTCCCTGCTTTTACCACAGCAGAGTTCAGTTTATACAAATTCAGGTCTGCCACACAATCAAGTTTATTTGATAAAAGTAAAAAAAGAAAGAAAAATAAAAGTAATCTGTTTATACCGTTAAAGTATAACCATGGTAAAAGATGTCAAGTATGTCTTTACAAATGAATCATATTTTCGAACAAATGAGGAATTTATATAAAAACTGATTTTTTAAAGTATGTATGAAACTCTTGTTTTGCTCATATCTGTGTAGCTTATAAAGATTATGTGTTCAGGAATCAAGTTAGAGATTCTGCTTAACATGAGTTACTAGCACGGATAAAGATATCGTGCTAGCTAGATGAAGCATTGCAATGGAAAACATAATACATTCTAAATAAGCCATTTACCTGATTTTTCATGCCAGTTTTTTAAATGTTAATGATTTGTACACAATTGTGGGTAAATTTGATAGTTAAAAAGTACTCATCTATCAATATTTTTTATGGGTTTAATTCATACGAAAATAAAGTAATTTCTATAACGTAAAACTATGTAAGGCAACCATGTATGAGGCAGAAATGAAACGCTTTTTGGAACGATGAATTAAATGATCAAAAACATGTAATGCTTCATCTATTTCTAGTTATTTTATGATTACCAATTGGTCTGCTCCTTTAGCGAAGCTTTAAATCTCCTGAATCAAACTGCCAGATACAATGACTGTGTGCATTTTTCTTAACATAGAAGGTATATTATAATTACATTCATCTCTCATACGGGTATTTAATAAGTTCTTCCTCAAAGGAGTTTCTCTTTTAGATAATTTAGTTTTCAATTTTCTCTCCAATTCATTATTCTGATATTAATTTTACTATCTGCAGACAATAAAAGAAGTTCCTAAAGTTATTCAGTAGAAAATTAAAAGATAACAATTGTGCGGTAAATTAATCCGCTCTGTTTTGTTTTTGGCATTAATTGAAATTATAAGTAAATAAGAGTTACATATGTTGAACGAAAATGCGAGAGTTCGGCTGATTAAAGTTGTTATGAAATACTTTTGATAAAAATGTTATCTCAATATTTATTAATTAAAAATGCATGAATGCATATTAGAAAGATTTAAAGATCGAAAAAAATTAATATTTTGAAATGTAGTACTCAAACAGACGTTCAATCAGTTAAATAAAACATAAGAGTTAATCAAAATATATCATAAAAGTTAAAGTTCAATTTTGTATATATTGCAAATTCTTAGTTTGATACAACTAATTTAATGATTTCTCTAATGCATGTAGTGTTATTATGTATATTATTAGAACACAAATATATACATATATATTCATGAAAGGAATTATAGTGGCATTTTTTAAAACTGTCAATAAGGATTGAGACCGTGTGCTGAGTATCATTCAAAAGGGTCCCAAGCCAATAATTCAAAATTTTTGTTCTTCCGTTTCTCAAAATTTTCATTAACTAAAATTTTATTAGAAGAAAGTTTTTCGGATTACTTTTACATTATTAAGATGTACAACCGAGTTAAAAAAGCTTTTTATTTATTTTACAGCCGTTCGTCGAAAAGTTCCATGTACCAATTGTTTATAAATAAAGTATGCTTTGATTTACTGGGCACAAAAATTGCATTAAGGTCCCTGTCAAGGACGGGCTAAAGGGAGAGGCGGAGGGGGGCGACCGCCCCTCCCGAGAAAAAAGAAATTAATGTAAAAGATCCTATATTACTTCCCTAAATTCGATGTGTATGTGAATCTTCCAACTAACCGCCTCCACCCACAAAATTATATTTATCCGTCAGTGGTCCGTGTTCATATTTAAATACGCACAACTTTATTTTTTCGAATGGTACCACGAAGGTTTTCCTTCATATTTAAAAACTGAGCAAATTTTAACCCGTGATAGGTATTTTAAATGCATTTTAACTAAGGATTAATGAATTATGAAATCTAAACTTTCCCCTATCCCTATTGTTTAGTACTTTTCCATATATTAATTCATATTTTATTTAAGATTCCTTTAAAAAGGTAATTTTATCACAACTATTACAACTAAAACGACTAAACATAATGTTGTATCATTACAAATATTTAATAAATAATTAATATGAATTTTGAATTATTATCTTAATATTCGAAAAAAAAAAATGAAAAGACGTAGCCAAATTTCGTCGGAAATTGGTGCAGAAAATAATTTTACATAAGCTATGCAAAATTTTATATTTTGAGTTTAAGGATTGACTTTATTAATTAAAATATGTTTGATGAGTTAAGGGTTAGTATATAAGTTTATAAAATGACAAACTTTAAAAATTTATCTTACAAATATTCTTAATATTAAGTCGGATTTCGTCATTGAATTCAGTTAAAGCATGGAGATTGAAAAAGACAACCAGAAAGAACTTAAAACTTTGAACAATTGTCTATAAATTGTTAAGGAAATAATATAACACAGTATTGACAAGGTCTCACCCATGTTCTGGAAATGTGTTATTTTAAGTGCATCTGTACATCCTATCAAAAATATATGCAAGTCATGATTCTTGTTTTTGTCATATATATAGTGTGTTACTTTTCATGAAAAATGAATCATGTAACATATAATAACAACTTCTCATACTTCTTTTGATTTTTTTTTTTGAAAATTTTATCAATCATTCTAAATAAAAATAGGAAATTTGCCTTAAACTTTTTTGAGTTAGGTGTAGTCTATCACTATTATGTTTAGAACAGGATAGAATTAAAGAAAGAAAAAAAAGTGAACATTTAAAATTATAATTTCAGCTTGAAAACTCCTAAACTCTAACTGTGACAAAATAGGGTTAAAAGTAGTAAGATTAAAAGTAGTACAAAAAAATAAGAAGACATTAATGATCAGATTATTTCAAACTTAGACCATGCAATGTAAATTTTGACCCTGTTTCTTATACTCTGTAAAAGCACCAGTACTCGCTCTACAGGGAAGCGCGTATGGGAAAGGGTGTTAGAATAAAAATATTTTATCCCGTAAGCTTACACTGAATGGCACACTTTTTTTTCAAAAGCCAACTACTGTATTTAAAACTATGTTACGAAACTCGACTTATTCAAATGGCTTTTGAGTGATTATGTGTATGTAGAACAAAAATATAGAATGTATGTAGAACTAAAATATTAAAATGAAATGCATTGCAAATGTAAAACCTATAATTATTAGATGAATCGGAAAAGTGATGTCGTTTTTCGTATTATATTCAAACAAATGAATTATTAACTAATTCTAGCAACAAGCAAATTGTTAGGGTGGGTCGTTTTTTACTTTTTTTAAAAATCGAAATCGCCTGTAGTGGAAAAAGTTGTGTATTGACATCAAATGTCTGTATTTTTTTTATTTTAAATTAAAATATACTAAATTAAAATATACTAAGATATTAAAATATACTAAGGTTCACCAAATATGTAAAATTCAATGTTTTAAATTTACTTTTTAATTGTTTTATGTGTAAAATTTTTTAACGGCCTGTAGTGGAAATAGTTGAATAATAAGATCCTTCGTTTGTGAAAAAAAATTTTTGATATCATATTATATTTAAAGCCAACACCAGATTTTTGAAATGTATGTAATTTGCAATTTTATAATAAAGCGACTTTTTCTGTACCATTTTCTCTATACAATTTTGTTCAGTTTAGTTTTGAATATTACTGATCGAAATCGTAATATTCTCCCCAGGCCTTTAAAGAAGGGCGCACCGCCCAACTGATTTTACTAGCTGCCCGGTTAAAAAAAAAATGAGATCCCTCTCTATATTTCAGTTAGCTTCCAATTGACACCGGTCAAGGTAAAACGAAAATCTCACTTGCCCATTTTCCTTGGATGCATAAGCAGAGTACTGAATCGTTCAAAAGTAAACTCTAAACTGCTGTTTCTTTAAGATCAGAAATAGAGTGTCATGTAAAAGTAACAAAAAAAATGATAATGAAGACAGACTCTATTATGGATATCGCGCGATAAATGTAATAAAATAGACAGTCAAAGGAAGAAAGTTCTCCCGGACTTGCAAAATAGTTTAGCAAAGAGTAAGATAATTTTGCAGGCATTATATTTAGATGGAAGAGAGGATTGAACCTTGACAATCGTTAAAGAGGGGTACGTTTCACACAGGAGAATCAAAGGAAAGAATATATATATAGTGTTATTGCAAGAGTTCCCCGTTGTAACCAATTCCTCGAATTCTGCACTGGGTATACGATGTCTCATTTCCACACATATGATCGTTTGTCTTTGATCATGGCAATCAGTAGGTTTTCTGGGTGATCATAAAAACCATTCCTTTGAATTACAGGATCCAGAACTAATTTCAGGTCTTCACTCAGATATCTTGAGTAATGTATAACTTCCCAAAGATGTTGTGCCCTGGCTGTGCATAAAGGCTATGTTTTAATGAGAACCTGAACTTTTGATTGCATTTTTAGAATATATATCAGAATAGTTTCTATTTTAAGTGATGGCTTTTCTGTACCAATATACAGACGAAGTGCTCTATTTGCCGTTGTAAGCCACCTGGCATAGCTTTCCAGTTGATTTGGTGGATAATATTTTTGGACAAGACAATTTTCAGATGATATCGCTTGACAGATTTGATACAAATATTTTTTATCCATATTAAGTCCATCTACATCTCCTGTAGACAGATCAACAACGATTTTTCAAAATTTCACAATCGGTAGTTTATTTCAGATGAGTCCAGAATTTACCCTATTGGACCACACTATGTAAAAGGGCCTGTAGTAGTTCCCTCTAGATACCGCACTAAATGAAGCAAAGATTGCTCATATACAACGAGCATATGAGTAACTGCAAGGGTCTTCTTACATGCAATTTAAACAGGCGTATCACAACCTTCAACACCAGTATTCACGGCTGTTCCATCTGATCAAATTGCAACTAAATCCAAGGTAAATAACTAATTTTTTTCAAATAATCTAAAATGCTAGACAGCACTTCATAAGCTGTGTCATTTTCTGTTGATACATGATTAAGGAAATTGCTTTCTTCTCTTCCAAAAACACTATATGTCTTTTGATTCTTTTGTGTGAAACGCCCCCTTCTTTAACAATTGTTAAGGTTTAGTCCTCTCTTCCATGGAAATGTAGTGCCTGCAAAGCTATCTTACTATCTGTTAAAGCATTTTGCAAGTCCAGGCGAATATCTTTCCTTTGACTGTATTTAATTACATATATCGATAACCATAATACAAACTGTCTTCATTAACCTTTTTTTTTGGGTTACTTTTACATCGAAGCTAGAGTGTAATTTTAAAGAAACAGCAGTTTTTGCACGATTCAGTACTCAGTTTGTGCATCCAGAGCAAATGGGCAAGTGAAATCGCAATTTTCGTTGACCTTGGCCGGTGTCGATTGCAGGCTGACTAAAGTATCGAGAGGGATCTCATTTTTTTAAAAAAACCCGGGCGGTCAGTAAAATCAGCTGTTCGGAGCACCCTTCTTTAAAGGCCTGGGGAGAATAGTCTGACATCTATCAGTAATATTCAAAACTAAACTGAACAAAATAGTATAGAGAAAATGGTACACAGAGAGATGCTTTATTAAAAAATAGAAAATTGTACAAATTTCAAAATCCTGGTGGGGGCTTTAGCTATGATATGATATCAAGGAAGTTTTTTTCGCAAACGAAGATTCTTATTATTCAACTACTTCCACTACAGGCGATTAAAAAATTTAATACATTAAAAGATTAAAAAATAAATGAAAAACATTGAATTTTACATATTTGGTGAAACTTCATGGGCCTGGCGAGGGATCTTCATATATTTTAATTTAAAAATCATTTTTTTTACAGACATTTGATGTCAATATACAACTTTTCCCACCACAGGCAATTTCGGTTTTTATAAAAAGTGAAAAAAAGACCCACCCTAGCAAATTGTACCAAACAATGGATTCATATTTGTCACATTTTGACGCCCAGGTGGTGTAGTGGCTTAAGCCTTTGAGGCGCAATCCTTTCCCAATGCTGAAAAAATGGCAGCTGTTGCCATCGCTCGACCTAACTACCAGCAAGATGGCGGACGATCGAAACGTTCATCGCGTGCCACAGATCTAGAGACCCCTTTTTGACGCAGCTGGCTGTGCCATACAGCCAGCTACCTCAAAAAAGGGTCTCTAGATCTGTGGCACGCGATGAACGTTTCGATCGTCCGCCATCTTGCTGGTAGTTAAGTCGAGCGATGTCAACGGCTGCCCCTTTTTCAGCATTGGGCAATCTATCCAGCTGTTCTCGCATTCTTCCATTTTTTCAGCAAATGTCAGTATTGTTAAAAATAATCGTGACAACTTTTTTACAGGAACTGACGTGCTAAAAAGTAAAGGATTCTCGTGGAGCTATGTCACCCGCAACTACTTTTATAGAAATCAAATCTATTCTTCGTGACTGGCAACAGTCAAAACGTCAGAGTTTGGTGTTCCCAGAGCGGGAACACTGGTCGTTAAAGGGTTAAGAATCATTCCATCACGCCTTGGGTCCGGGTTAGAATCCCGGCTTGGGCATGAATGTTAACTTGTCCGTCCCTTCATAAGGGGCAACGCTGGCCGCCCACTGGGTGCCCCTATAATAAAATGTTCAAAATACTTTTGGGCAGTTGTAGTAGACAATGCCTAATTGGCAAGTGCCTGCCCATTGAAAAAAAAAAAAAAATCCTGGTTACACTTTAAAACAAATATTTCAAAGATGGCTGTTTCTTTTTCTTTCACGAAAGATATGTTACGAAAGGAGAAAGTGAGTGACTATCCTATTTGGATGTCGAATTTCAAAATGTTCTGAAGGTATTTTTAGGTATTCGCTAGTGCTACGTTTTGATGCCAGAATTTTATGGGTATTTCTTTTTTTTTGCGATAAGAAGGGATGTGTGAAAAGAATGTTTTGATTCTCTGCCTCCCTTACGTTATAAATTTTGTAAAATCCTTTCTTACTGAGCAACTACGTCACAAGCCTCACATGCATGCCAAATTTCGTATTATAGTATATAGTTTCGGCTTCGCGAAATATTTACATGCAAAAAAAACGGCACTTTCCGATCCCTTTAATTCTCTTATAAATTAAGCAAACTCATATGTAATTTTTTGAGAAAAAGCAGCTATTTTTATACGTCTTTTCATATGTTACCCATGAAGATATACAGCAAAGATATTTTTTGTTTTTTTCACCCAGTATTCCGTATTCTCATTTTTGTTATCTTCCTCTTACATGCCACTCGAACTGACATTGGCAAAAGTTCGATATCTATTCCAGTAAATGCTTCTATTCTCCGGAGTTATAGCTGAAATCTGAACAAAATATTCTGTCTGGCAAAAGTAATAACGTGTGAAAATGAACGACGAAGTCCGTTCTCCAAAAACAGTAAAGCATTGCATAGAGTCTACTTAAGGTTTTTGTTCGTATTTTCGCTTTATTGCGTTATCCCCACCTATTTTTTTGCCAAAGAACACTGAGTTTTCGACATTTGTTGTGCATTGACGTCTGTATTTTCAGATTATTTTCTTTATATACAGATTTCATTTTTATCCGAAAATACTGCAGGCTAAACAGAGATTGAAGAATCATTTTGTTCAGAGATAGCTGATTTAATTCTATGAATTAACGAATGATTTTATGTTCAGGAAATAAATATATTTCGCTAAGTTTTTTTATTTATTGTTGATAATTGATGTGTAATTTCTATTGTTATCTTATATTATTAAATAGTTTAAGAAATTTATTGGTTCGTGTTGCATTTCCACAAATGAAACACATAAAAAAGACAAAAGTAATTCAAGTATTGGTAGCAGTACGACTTGTGCAAAATTACCAATTTTCAGTACCAACAAGAAAAATAATATGTAAATAAATTAAACGCACTAACGAAACGCGATAGGAAATGAAACTGGTATGGATTTGATTGGCTCTATAGTCTTCAGGCTATTGGTTCTGGAGTTACTGAAGAGCCGGCAGACTACTGAAGATTCCTTTTATACTATGAATCTCTTTGACGCACTGATATCACTGTGAGACGATAACACTGAACGGTGGCAGGTTGTCGTGAGTACTTTTTTTTGGCTCTGTTCATTGCGTGTATAATACTCCAATTATTGAATTACTTGTAAATACTACTGTACTTAAAGAATATTTGAGTTTTACCCTTTTTCTGTGAATGAAATTGCTTGTAAATATAACTTAGTGTTTACAGTACAGGAAAATGGTGAAGTATATGCATCTATTCAAAACTGTAATCGCAAAATGTGGCACTGTGTTGATGAAGAAAATCTAGAAGAACCGGATAAAGAGAAGACCGGATACTAACAAGTATAAGTAAAACCGGATTGTAAAAAGGAAAAAAGAAACACTAGCCTAAAGAACACGGAACTACCCTAACTCCTGAGGAAGGACAAAATACTGTACATTCGGTACAAACTAACAGCTCTAATACTGTGACTGAGTTCTTGGAGTTGGTCAAAACTAACTAATCTGACACATTCTGAAGGAAATAATCTGACACTTGAATATTAAAGAACTTATTCATTTCTTTGAACAGCTTGTTAATATTTTTGAAGTTTAGGATTCGCTTTATGAGTCTCTCCATATTTTTGAGTTAATCTTAACCAACTGCTTTCCAAATTCCCTTCAATAGTACTACTAAAAGTTTTATTTACTTTTTATGTTGGAATGCGAATGGGTTCTCAAATCGAATAGTCAAACTTAGAGACTTTCTGATCTGCAACAACGTTGACATTTTGCTCCTATAAGATACATTTTTAACCCTAACAGAAACTACAATAACCCAAATTATACTTTTCATAGAACAGATCGTGTAAATGCACAACGCACCAGTGGTGGTACTGCCATTTACGTTCGTAACAATTTACCACACTATACCACTGGAATAAACATAAGAACTCTGGAACACATTCTCATATTTGCAGACTAGCTAAAGTACCCGTCCTTGACGGGTTAGTGAATGCAAATTTCCAAAAAGCAAGAACTTTCGTCAGCATTGTAGGAGTACACAGAATGGATGTAGTATGTTGCCAAAGTAAAGAAAGCGAAGTTATAATTTTCATGTATTGTTAAAATATTACAGGTTAGAGAGTAACTATGTAATATCATTTCATTAGCTTAAGTCGTAATTATGTGATGCGCGAACGAATATTTACGCATATTGAAATAATTTTTGCAAAATCTCAAAATTTAATCAACATTTTTGAAAAATTTGAAGCCTAGAATTTAAGTTGAGTGACAACCTATCATGTCACCCAAATTCGTTTCATTCCTTGCAGTCTTTATTTCGTGATGCTGGAACAAATTTTCAGCATTTTAAAACGATTTTCGAAAAATCTCAAAATGTAATCAAAATATTTTAAAAATTCAACGCCTATAAATTAAGATTAGCAGCTACCTATCATATCACTAAATTTCGTATTAGTCGATGATGTTTGAAGAAATATAACGTATTCTGAGAGAATTTTCACAAACTCTCAAAATCTAATAAAAATGTTTAAAAAATTGGACACCTATAGTTTATGTTGAGTAACCATCTATCATGTGACCAAATTTCATATCATTCGCTTTAGTCGTTATTACGTAATGCGGGAACAAAGATTCACTCAGTTTTAAACGATTTTCACAAAATCTCGAAATCTGATCGATTTTTTTTTATTAGAGGCTTATAGTTTAAGGTGAGTGACCACCTATCATTTCACCAAATATCATTTTTTCATCTTTGCAGTTATTACGTGATGTGCGAACACAAATTTACGCAGTTCGAAATGATTTTCGCAAAATCTCAAAATCTAATCAAGATTATTTTTTAATTCGATGCCTATGTTTTAAGTTGAGTGAGCACCTATCATGACACCCAATTTCATACCATTCGCTTCAGTCGTTTTTACGTGATGCTTGAACACAAATTTACGCAGTTTGAAAGGATTTTCGCAAAATCTCAAAATCCAATCAAGTTTTTTTAAAAATTGGACGCCTATATTTTAAGTTGAGTGACCACCTATCATGACACCCAATTTTATATCATTCGCTTCAGTCGTTTTTACGTGATGATTAAACACAAATTTATGCAGTTTGAAAGGATTTTCGCAAAATCTCAAAATCCAATCAAGATTTTTTAAAAATTTGACGCCTATGTTTTAAGTTGAGTGACCACCTATCATGACACTCAATTTCATATCATTCGCTTCAGTCGTTTTTCTGGTAACTATACATAATCACATCATGTTTTGGGCTTTACAGACTCTGAGCAAAACATATTTAGCAGCTTTTCAAAATTATGTTTGTAATTAAAGATCTGAAAAAATTCCTTCTACCACCACCCAATACAGAAATTAGAAAATCAAGTCAAGTAGTGTCACCCAGTAGAAAAGTCTGCATTTCAGTAATATTATTCATTTCTTTTATTTAAAAAAGAAGAACATCTTTTTAACATTGGTAATCGAATCGATTGTGAATACATTGAGCTGACGTCACTATGCCTCTTAAGACTACTAAAAGTCGAGCTTATTCTAGCATTGGTCCTTCCGTGTTATCAGAATTATCGTCTGCAGGAGGCCTTGAGTTTAGAATTAATAGGTGGCATTTTAGTCCGTTGTTTAGGTTTATGAATTTAATTACTTTAACTCACTCAGCTGAAAATGTTCTCCATATTGAATGTTGCAAAATCACTTTTGAAACGTGATGCATTAAAAATTTCCCATTTACTCATTTAATTTTGTATTTAACCATGCTACAACCGTAACATTACGTAACATATGCATGCTGTAAAATAAAATTACTTTCCGATTGCATTTCGCTATTTTTGGTATATTTCTTTTTATTTATTAATTTTTTTTTAGATTTTAGAACAAAGTTTTCGATACCTAATACGAATGTAGTAAAATCTAAATCAATACGGTAAAATCTTCTTCCAGACGCAATCATACCTTAGTTAAGCACTCCCAAGGGTAAAATAAATCATTTGAAATCTAAAATGTTTTTTTTTATTAACGAAAACGCTGGAATGTTCTTTCAGTGGCAATCAAATCTAGTTTAATCATAGCACAAGGAATAAAATGGCGGCTTTCACAAGGGTTGCCATATATTCACAGAACGTTGCCAAGGATATGACTGGTTAAAAAAAAAAGCATCATCTTTAATATTGAACTCCTGGTATCCAAACGATCTTGCTATTTGAAAATAGTTAACTTTATGTTAACACACGTATTTATTACTAGTGAATCTTAACTTGGCGTAGTTCCAACTTCATGTTTTTTCGAATCCAACATACTTTTAAGAGCTTTCCTGCTTTGTTGCGAAAGCATAAATCGTTTTTTGCTGGAGCAAAGTTGCCAAATATGGTAACCTAGATGCTCATTTCTTCTGTTTTTAATTAATATCTTCTAAATAACTGGAATTTCAAAAATTTTTTTTGCGGCACTGGCTTTTTTTTTTACCTATTTAGCCTCTGTGCCAAATTTGACCCGGATCCGACAAGCTCTCTGGCCACCTATAGCAAACACACACACATACATCTCATTAGCATACTACGCTATTATTAAAGAGGATGTTAAAAGCAGCAGACGATCACTGCATTTCTTTATTTGTTTTGCGTTATTCTGCTGATAACCGCCTCTAAAAGTGACATGTCTTGCTTCTTTTTTTTAAATTCACGTAAGCAACGTAGCAATAATGACATTCTTGTAGGAATAATTAAACGTGAAAGAGGCATCGTGGGTAATGCCTCCCACAGAGAGAAAACTTTTGGCCGCATATAGTATAGAACAAGTTGCACAGTGTTTGAAAACACTGGATGAATATCGGCCAACAGATAATACAGATAAACTGCTCGGAGTTAGAAAACAATGGTCGAATATTGCCTAAAACAAATGCTAAGGCTGATGTAAGAAATAATCAGCGATTGAGAGTCTTGTTTACTTTAAAAACTTGTTTTACCTTTCTTAGATACAGCCTAAATACGTGACACCTAGGCGAGCTAAAAAATATACTTCGTCTTGCTCAACACGGCATTCGGACAAGATAAGAATATACGAATAGCAATATTTTAAAGACAGCCTTCATGTGAAAAGATTATCCATTATGCGTATCTTTCTTCAAGTAAACACACATCGTTAGCAGAAATACAATCATTACAATAATATTAACATCTACTTACTTTTCTAATCCATATTTGAATGACTAGAGCAGCACACCATTTTGTAATGGCGGACGTAAACAAGCAACTGCACTGCATAGTGACTTGACCTTGCAGTAGATAACATGGAGTTCGCATGCTGTACTCTTAAATATCCCAAAATGCAACGATTATGCAACGTTTTCGAAACGTCCTAAACACGGAAAAACGAACTAATATGAAACGGTTGCAAATTGGTTTTAAAAATGAAATTTTTGCAACAAAAAGAGCAGGGTAAAATGAATCCCAGAACGGAACGTTTCTGCCACGTCACAGGTTTGGCATATTTGCAACGTAACCAATTTACAACCTTTGAAACGAAAAAGCAATGTTTCTGCTACGTCAGAAATAGGAATATCTGCAACTTAACGAATATGCAAACATTGTAACCAAACTGCAACGTTTAAAAACCGTTACGTGCTACTTGGGTACAGTATGAAAAATCTCAATAAGCATTTTAAAAGGAATTGTAATCCTTTTTTTAGTCTGTTATCTTAATTGGTGCTGAAGAACAACTGGATAGACTACCTTAATGGCCCCAACAGTGAACAAATGCAGCCGTTGCCATCTTTCAGTTTAACTACTAGCAACTTGCCTATCGATCGAATGGCCCATCGCGTACAGCATAACCAAGGCATCCAACCGTGAACACAAAACGGGGACAAGAACGTAGCCAACTGTGTGAAAAAACTTCTTTCGTTTTGTGGCTTGCGATTGGCCATTCGATCGACCGCCATGTTGCTGATATTCAAATCGAGCAATGACAATAGCAGCACTGTTTCAACGTCGGATAGTCTATCCAGTTGCATAGTTTCCAAGAATTCCACAATATAATTAGCCAGCTTTTGTGGGCAGTAATATTTGTATCCTACTTTAGTAAGGCGACCATATTTCTAAACAGTAATTTGGGGACAAACCAAGCATTGTCCTCGAATCTAAACAAAACTTGGGGACACTAGAAAATATTTTCAAGGACTTATTCGAGGACACAACATATTACCATGTACACCCTCCAAAAAAAGTATTCGAGTAAGAGATAAATTTCGTATTTTAGATTTGCGAATAATAATTGAGTTTTTGAAAAACGTAAAACGTGACAGAAATATGGAAAGCCATATTTATACATAGCCTAATTCGTATTCTATGATAAATAAATTTTAATATACGAAACCAACGTAGGAAATTTTTATTCGAATACTTTTTTTGGAGGTTGGATACCAGTATACCCATACTTTAAATCTTGACTGACTTTGATACTTTGACCTTTTTTTATTTAAACCAGAAGTATGAAAGGAACACCATGCTGAAATATTGCAACTTATTGAAAATTTAACTCTTGGAATAGTATTTGTATTTTTCAGAAGACATTGCTTTTTACATTGCATCATTTTGTGATAATTTTTCATGAAACTTTGTACACCCTCTAAAAAAAGTATTCTAGTGCAAGAAAATTTTCGTACGTCAATTTCAAGCATGGTTCTTCATGAAAAGTGATTAATCATTAACAAAACTGAAATGGGAAATTTGGCTCATAGTCGGATACTTTATTGAATGTCTGTACACGCTACACACACAATGACTACAAACGTTTTCAGAGATCGAATTTCATTGTTTCTCTGAGTAGATGGCGCTTTTAGTTGGTTTATTTTTCTTATTTCTTCAGTTTTTTCTGAAAGAAATAAACTAAACGGAAACTTTCAGGGAAAAAAGGTACAAATCTTTAAATTTGGGGACAAAGTATTTTTGGAGACAAAATGAAAAAAAGATCTATATTTGGGGACTGTCCTCGAATTTCGACGTGAGAAAAGGTAACCCACGTTTAGAGGGTGACGTATGGTCACCTTATACTTTAGTAAAATCTTTGCACATCGCAGGAGGTTCATTGCCATTTCGAAAAAATACTTAAAAATGTACTGTTTTCAAAAAGTGGTTGATTGTACAGGTTGCGTCACAATTCCCTTCCGGGCTTGGAAGGCTTATAAAAAATATATATTATCAATATCGCAACCAGGTACCTGTGTCCATGCCGTATTCGGCGGACAATTGCGTTGTGTTTTCGCGATAATATATCTAGATTAGTTTTGGCGGTATATCCCAGATTTGGCTGGCGTAAGTCGCGGTAGGAAGTACTATGCATTTATATAATTTAACTTTATTTTGACGTCTGAGCTTATTTTGGAAAAGTAACTTCTCTAGTTTTTTTTTGTTGCTCCAACAATTTTGTTTCGGGCACAAGCACCTGTGGGTTACCTTTTCTCACTGTGAGTTTATCAAAAGTGGTTAGCCTCAGATAAAAATTGTGGTTTGAAATCAGTTTTAAAAAATTGATTTCAAACCGTAGAGATTATAGCCGTATTGGATAAGCGTTGAAAATTTGTGTAATTTATGAACACTTTGAATGAACTAACTATATCATATAACTATCTATATATTATTTTGAAACATGATTTTCTTTCGGCAACTAAATTGAGAGAACGGCTGGGTGTAAAAACTCGGTTGAGGTGTTTGAAGAAAGGTCCCGGCCCGTAGATGTGCCATCAAATGAGAAAATCAGAAAAAGTCGAACGGTTTAGGCGTGGCGGAACGGCAAAGGTGCAAATTTTCGCCATAGAAATAACATTGTGGTTTATTAACCCCATTGTTGGCAGACGATTGATATGCGTAAACTCCGTAAGGTTTGATTTATTTGGAAAAATATTTGTTAGAAATTGCATCCGTTTGCAAATGTTATGTGGCAAATGTGGCAACAGTGTGTAGTGATAATAAATGTGTTGTTCTAAATTCTGATTAGAATAAGAGCAAGTATGATTTAAAAAAAAGAAATGAAAACCGACTTCGAATTACTTAACCTCAAAGAAAAATTTATCGCATTCTAAATTAAAAGGCTTTGGCCAAATTCACACGAAGTATAGCAGATATTGCCAAATTGAGTTCAGTCTTGGACACTTATTTTTTGACGACAAACTTGGCGCGCCAAAACTGATAATATTTCACCATAGAAATAACATTGTGGTTTATTATAACTCATTGTTGGCAGCTAAAAACAGGGATCCGTAACTTAACGTAACAAAATTGTAACGTTATTCGGCCTTGTAACAAAATAATTCGTTATACAATTTTTATATGTACAAATAACTGCTTGATTTTCGTTATGTATTAGTTACGTTACATTTTGTATTTTCTTATCGTACCGTAACAAATCTACAGAACGCAAATGAATACGTTATTGGAATAACGTTATTCAATGGTATACTTATTATAACGTTATTCCGTTTTGTGTTATACTCAGAAACTGAACAAAAAGTAACAGAATGCATTCGGTTACTCATGCTAACGCTTAGTTTATAACGTTAAACTCACCTAACTATTTAATAACGATACAGTATCAATTAGTTATAGAATATAGCATTTCGCTGAATAACGTTTTAAATACGGTATGAGACCATAACGTTAAAGGAACAGAACGATATTTTCATACCGTTATAGCTACATAACTATATGCAATAATATTGGAACATTTCGTTACAAATTATAACATATTGGTGTCAATATATTTAAATACGGTATAAGATCTAACGGTTCAAATAACTTAAAGATTTCTGATCCGAATCAACGGCTTTTCGGACTGAGAGGAGGGTGTAAGATAAGTGTTGCGTGAGAGCCACCCTTACTTATGTTTTGTATGTAGCACACACACGGACATAGGGGCTGTCCAGGAGCAAGGGCTTCGGAAGCATAGGCCAAGGGGATCATTTGCCTCCCCCTAGATTATTATATGCCGTTTTTTCTCTGCTTTTTAGTTTTTTTTTCCAATACGATAACCATATGTTGAAACAATCTTTGTCCTCCCCCACCCCTGCATCGGAAAATTTTGTGCCGACGCCCATGTCCAGGAGTCGCGAGTCAGACAGTATGATAGGGGTATATTGAATAATATAAGGGTATATAAAGGGGTACATACAAAGCCATTGCTAAGGCTTTATTTAAGGAGGGGAGATAAACTGCCAAGTCAAATATCGGTTTTTACCAACTTATTAATTTTTTTATCAACTATATTACCAACTTTTAATTTTGCCAACTGGATTTGTGTAATTTTGTCAAGCGTATGAGAAATGAATTATGGTTTTCGTTATTTTATTTATTTATTTTTTTTTACCAAGTTTGCCAATTAGGAGTCTAATTTTGCCAAGTTTAACAGAATTTTGCGAGTATTAGAGGGCAGACTCCCCCTACCCCACCTCCCCCTTTAGCAAGGGCCCTGTGTACATGATCTTGAAGAAAAACCTTTTTTTCTAATAGTGGGTGCATGAGCTAAATTACTTTAAATTCTAAAGCCGAGATTCCAAAAGGAGTCAATTAAGTTTTCAATGGGTCTATATTATTCCAGGGACGTATTCGGGATCGAAAATAACATTTCGCACTTTTAACAGATTTCTTCTTCTATTTCTGTTTACTTTTTAAATAAAAAATTTAAACATCTCTGGGGCACAGTCAGCTGGGACATGCCACCTTTTTACGATTGTAAAATCTGTTTTGGATGAAGTGGAAAGTCTCAGCGTTTTGGCTTATCCCGCGGTTGTCAGTCTGACTCTGGAGTTTTGGATATTGAAGGGAAATCGTTTTTTATTATCTGGGTTATTTAATCGTCTAAGCCGAGATTTCAGAGGGTGTCAATGAAAGTTTTAAATGGGCAGAGGTTTCAGGGACGTTTTGAAGGGTGAAGATTATTTTTTTGTGTTTCAACTGTTTCTTGTTTCCTTTTTCTTTTTTAAATGAAAAAATAAATTTGTTGGTCTATTAATAAAATGAAATTAAGGAAGTCGAAATTAGAGGCGTAGCAATGGATATATATCCCCATCGACGCCGAAATTTTTAGATCAGTTACCATGAGCTTTTAGATTTTTATGTCTTGCAGAAATTACATTTATATATTCCCGACACTAATGCATATTTTTACCCCGAATAAATTACCCTCTACATTTCTGGTCAAGGTAGTGAAAAGTTTGGGAATGTGAAGAGAATTTCGACAACATTAATACATTTTAAGAGACATACTGGTTTACGTGTTTAATACCAAAAGTGATATCGTTCTTTTATAATTGCCGACATGAGCCGATCATTCTCGTTACAATTTTTTTCGGAAGGGGGGGGGGATTGGTAATATGAAGTGTTCGAAAATGATACAGCTTGTTCATTAGAAATATGAGTGTCTCACGTTTGAGTACCTCATGCGTGCTTAATCATGTGTACTATGATTCACGTTAACCACAACAGGGCAATAATTTCCTAGTGACAGTTCTGGATCCGCGAGTAAAGCTTCAATGAACAGAAGTGAGAAAATTGAGAGTCAAAATAATTTTATTTATGCTCAGTCAGTACATATAAGTATTACACGACGCTATTTTTCATTTAAATGTTAACAGTAATGTGTAAGATATGTATGACAGACATTCACTGTTTAGTACAAGGACTAGTTTCTTCACGCTTCGAATCCTCACACTCTCTCGTTGTTAGAACTACAGTACTATTAAAATCAAGCATGTTTTTCAGCGTCGACATAATTTGTCTTTGTCTACATGCCTTGTCACGGCGAGGCACTTTTCAGATGTGATTGCCAGATAAAGCGAAGGGGAAGGGGAGAAAAAATGTTGAAAGTCGCACAAGGTTTGCAATTTTTGATAATTGATCGCCAAGTTTGGTGTCAAAAATACGTCTTCAAAACCAAACCAAGCTCTGTGATATCTTCCAAATTTGGCTAGAAACTGGCAAACGCGACAGATTATTACACGGAAAAGTATAGTTAGAATATGCCTGGAGAAAATTGTAAAACAGTTTTAGAAGGTGATTTTAATATAGATCTCAATCCGAAGATGTGTTTTATGGAACAGGAAGACAAATATGGTACACTCATAGATTACGATACACATTCAAATGGTATTTATAAAGGTGAAGTATAGTTAGAATATGCTTGAGAAAGATTCTTAAACAGTTTTGGTGGGCATTTTTAATATAGATTTCAATTTTGAAGAAGGGTTTGTGAGCAAGAAAGACAAAATCGGCACACTCATGAATTATGCACATTCCAAACAGTATTTAAAATGCTGAAGTATAGTTGGAATATGCTTGTAAAACAGTATGTATTGTAAAACAGTTTTAGTAGGTGATTTAATGATAGATTTAGAATCCAAAGATGTGTTTTATGGAGCAAGGAAAAAAAATACAGCACAATGAATATTGTTATCTTTTCAACTTAATGAAATAAGAAAGGAAACTAGGGAAGAAGCATGGACTATGATATGCTTTTAATACATAGCACTCAAGTGCGTATTTAAAATCTGTGTTTCAGATTTTAAATACGCACTGTGTTCTTAAGTGTTTCAGATTTTAACTTTAAAAAAAATAATACAGCCAACTAGGAAAAATTCAAGCTTGTAATAGTCCTGTATTTACTTTGAACAAATAACTACATCTTACATTTTAGCAGTTTGTTGCTACGGCCCGGCAAGTAAGGCTAAATAGTAATTAAAAGGAACATTCAGATAAAAAATACGATTTTCGCCAGTTCTACAGGAACATTTTGACTGACAGTGACTTGACTTTGATTCACGGGGATTATGTAACTCACACGACATCACAAAAATTTGTCAACCCAGATGTCTTCTGACTTAAAACTCGAGGTGCAAAAAAGGAAAGTTATTAAGAGCTGTAAAAAAGAATTCGTTTACATTATGGTCTATGGATAGAAATTCTTGAAAGTGCGCTATTGCATCGGCAGAAAACCGTCCGAATCTGTAGACCGTAGATCGACAGCCGCGCAGTATGTCCGAACGCGGTACCTTCACACTTTGGCTATCGACCATACTCATTGTCTTAACACTAGTGTCTAAACGGCGCAGTCGATTGAGCTCAAATTGAGGTTGTATGTTATAGGTCACGGTCGCATGACCTGCGTAGATTTTGGTGTGTGTAGTGCTAATAATTTGTTCACAGGATTGCAAAAGTAATTCTTATGCATTTCGGCCTACGAATGCAAATCAATTAAAACGTACTAGTGTTTAAATGGTACATTCGAATAAGTTTAAAAAGGGTATGTATATTATAGATCGCCGTCACACAACCTGTATATCCACCCCTGGGTGTAATAAGCATCTTTATAACATAGTGAACTTTCTTGTATTACTTCAGTTTTAAAGTATTTCAAAGACTGAGATAACCATTCCCCTCTTCTTTGAAATACAAGAAATTCCCTTAAAAGTGCTCCTATGAGAACCCATCAATGACCACATGATCCATAGATTGAATACTATTGATTTATACGAAAGTTAATGCGAGTCATGGAACTGACTTGACGCTAGATATACACTTACAGAATTTAGAGTTATTTTTAGGTTAAAAATGCAAAATAAAATACCAGGAACCAAATAGCTACCTGGTTTGTCGTTGCATTAGTGAGGTTCTTCGTATATGTATTATATTTCTAAAGATAGGTTTATATTTTTTAATTCTGACAAAAAAGATTGTACGGAAATCTATTTGGGCGGTCTATAAAAAGTCCTTTTCGTTTGCACATCTCACCGTTGTAAAATCACAAAATAAAAATATCATTATGTTCAAAATAATTATACAAAATAAACGTCTCCTTTTAAAATAAAAAATACGGTGAAGGGGATGGCATACCGCCTCAAATACAGCACTTCTATTCTGATTGAAAAGCAATTCGTATCGTAAATTTATGGACGAGAAATTTTCGTGAGAAATATCGTGTGAGACAATTCTCTGTCTCGTCTAGCGTCTCGCCTTGCTAAATATTTTCTTTCTCATCTCGCGTCTTGCCTCGAAAAATTTTCTCTGTTTCGTCTCGCGTTCTAGTCTCGCATGCTAAACAGGAACGCGACACGATGCGATATATCTCGTGTCCATCCCTAGTTGCAACTCTGCCGGATTAAAAGTGGCTAGAATCACAGCGAAAAATGGATAGAAAGCTAAAAATTATTTCGAGCTGAGAGAAAAATAAATTACTAATAAACTAATTGCAATAACAAAACAAAATTTTGATTTTGCCTCGTTTTGAACGTGTCCTTAAAGGAATAAATTGTAACATCAAGTCAAGGTGCCCTATTGTGTTCTCGACATCCAGACAGTCGTGTACGAAGTTTTGTTTCGCTGTCGCAGAATGTCTACGCTTTTAAAAAGACGTAGACCATCGTTTATACCATCATGTTTGCGCATGCGCATTATAAAATAAATTTAAATAACATTTAATGATGCAAATGGAGAACTACAGACACGAACAAGTGCAATGGACCTATGACTAACGACGTTTAAAATGGCTAGAAATGGCAGAAATAGCTTCAAACAGGAAGAATACGGCTTAATTCCTTAAGATCTGATATTCTGATTGTCTGAGGTGGGTGATTAGATGGGATATTTCGGTGAAAGGTCTGGACATACAAAGTCAAATGTAAGTCATGTAATCGAAGAACCTTTCTGAGCTGTTATCTATTGTCGCAAACATAGCCAGAAGTTTTTCTGGAGAAGTTGTGAAAGGCAGCGGTGCACCCTGGCACCGAATTGTAAAAAAAATTTTGAGGGCGCTCGAATGATTCGTTGGGACGTGGGGGGGGCGGCGTTAAAAAATACTAATCAATAGTTTTATAGTTTCCATAGAATCAGGATTTTTGTAATTACGTTCCAAAATGTGCATTTTTCATTATAATCATTATATTAAAAAATTATTTTTACATTTCAGAAAATCTGCATAATTGTTTCCAGTATCCTATCTTAATTTCAAATTAAATAAGTTTAAATGGAGCGCATAAAAATGTGTATAATTTAATAGAGATGAAAGAAATCATGTGTTTTTCGTATTTTTTTAAATTACGTTGATTATCAACTCGGGGTATCTAGTCCGAGGGGAGTGCTCTCCGTGGGTGTTTTTCTAAGGGGTCCTAAACTGTATTTACTCGAAGTTTCGGAGAAAATCCGGGAATCTCCTGAAGGCTAGGTAGGCGGATGTGACCTGAATTTAAACCAGGCACCTTCCGTTTACTAGTTGAGAGCACTATGTGCTCGGCCACTGGTGAGGCACATCAAGTTTTTAAACTTAATTTTAAAAAAAGGAAGAGGTTCTATGTTAAACGCGTATGATTTTTAAAAATAACTTTCACTTTCTTTAGTATAGTTTTGGATCAATATATTTTAAAAAAGGGTCAATTATCTTTTATTTCGCATTAGAAAATTTCACGATTGCAAAACTATAAAGTAACGAATCTGAGTATCCGGAAATAATCTTCAAGATGTTTCTTTATCCACTCATCTTGCTTAGCCCTAAAAACTAATAAAATTTTCTAACGGTCCCGCCACATTTCTGTCAATTCAACTCTGTTTAAACAGAAAGATTCGAAAATCGAGATTCAAAATAAACTCTAAATTTGCGCTTTCAGCTTAGATTTATCAAAAATTTACTATGGTTAATTTTTCTAAGTTTAAAAAGAGTCTTTTTTATACAAGCCCAGTAGTTGGTTAATTGTTGAAAACTTTTTACTATGGATAATAATACTTTCATCACGAAAAAGAGTTCGCTTAAATATTACGAATGATTTATCGAAGAATTGGTTATTACAAGTGTTTCAGGCTGAAAAAGGGAGAAAACGTGAGGAAAATGCAACCCCTACACATTTTTAGTTGCTTTTCCAACGATGTATCTAATCAGGGATTTATAAATACAGATTGTGTCAATATTCTGTCCCGGGTTTGGAAGGCTTATAAAAAATAATATATTGCCGATACGGCAACAAAGTTATCTTTACTGAAGAAAGGAACACTACAAGTTTTGTTTCACAAATCACGAGCTTCCTGCATCTCTAAATATATACATATAGAGTGTGTCACAATCCCCCCCCCCTCCGGGTTTGGAAGGCTTATAAAATATATTACCAATACAGCATCAAAGTCGACTTTACGGGGAAAAGAAACATTACAAGTTTTGTTTTTCACAAATAACCAGCTTCCTCGTCGTTGAATTGGTCGAGGCTCTATCGACGACAATTGCCTTCATCCGTGGCCACCACGCTCTCCAGACCATAAGTATGCGATTTTTTTATGGAGTTATATAAAAGATCATGTGTTGGTGCCCCCTGTGCCTCATTTACGCCAAAGGATCACAACCGCATTCGCTACCATTGATCGCGACAAGTTTAAGCGAGTATTGGAGGGAAGAATTTGACTTTAGACTTGTTAGCTGCCACATCACGAAAGGTTCACATATTGAACATTTATGAAAAAAAGGCTTGTAACATTCTTTATTCAATAAAGTCAACTTCGTTGCTGTATTGGTAATATATTTTTTAATAAGCTTTCCAAACTCGGGAGGGAATTGTGACACATTCTGACTATATGTCTGTTCTTCTGTCTATCCTCTGTAAAGTATTAAGATAAATTCTAATATTCTGCGGTTTCTTTAAAAAAACGAAAGTAAAATTAAAATTACAAAATATTTAATTTCATTTAAAAAATAATTCCTTGTGTGGGGGTCTCTTCGCCCTCCTGCCCCCACACTACGGGGTAACTTTCAAGTGTGTGTTCGGGGGTTTCGGAGGCTTACTGTATACCACTGCTAGGGGCGTAACCCTTGTGAGGAACACTTTCCAAACATTGTGTTGAGGGGGCGCAAAATTCAAACCCTGCCAGAAGCAATCATGACACCTCAGCTACAATGCTGTTGCTCTTTTTTCTCAACCGAAAGCTGTCGGCAACCTCAAGTTTGCGTTTTTCTTGACCCCTCCAGGAACAAAACAACCCTCTGCAAGAAAGTCGCCCCCTCAGTCTCAAGGTCATCTTTTTATGGCTATTTTATCTGCTAATCATCTGCAAAGTCAAGAAATATTTCTTGCTACTTCTGACTAATTCATTTGAGACGATTACTTCTCACAAAATCCTTTGAGGAGTTCTTTGTGAAAAAGCTCCGTATCCACAGGCTTTTGACTTATCGAAAAATAGTAGCACCACACTCTTAGAGTTTCAACCAATATAGAAAAAAAAGATATTTGACAGTAGAAATATTGGAACAAAATTTTTGAGGGGGCTGAAGCCCCGAAAGCCCCATGGAGTCGACGACTATGGCCGTACATATATAAACTTAAATTCGGCTTGATGGAAAAATATTAAAACTCATGCTAAAATTACCCGGGGAATGATATATCCCGATATCCTCAACCCCGGCTTCATGTGTTCTTACATCGTCGGTCTTCTGTCAAATGAATTTATATATTTAAAAGGGGACAATGTGATCATGCTTTCCTCATGCTCATGACTAAAAACTCATCGTGGTCATGATGCACGAACTGCTTGTTGTACAAAATTTCTTCGGAAGACAATAAATCAAATAGTACAAATTGACATAGTTTCTATAAAACTAGGCGCAGAATTTGAATACAGCAGCTTTACGATTTCACATTAGTTCTGTCTCGGTATGTTGGAACATTCAATAATTAAGAAGAGGAGGAGTGGAGATTACAGTACTTACATTTTTTGTACTGATATTTTTTTAAACATTACTTACGTTTTTTCTCTATTACGTACCATCATAAAAGTACGCTTATTCACTATCTCATAAACCTCTTATACCTCATTAACGGTAAATAGAACTGACCATGGTCTCTTTATGATTTTGTGATTTCTGTTTAGTTCAACCATGGGGGCCGGGAGGGGGGTGAAAGGGGGCGCACTTGCACCACCCTGGAGTTTGAAAAAAGTATAATTAACCTGAAAATATAAGTAATTTGTTTTACACTTAATACAGATAAAAAAATAGCCTAAATGTGTGTGTGAGATTTTCAATTCTACGTGTAACTGTCGCATTAAATTAGCTGTTTAGACCTGTGTTTATGGCTTAATATTTTCTACCATTGTACATGAATTTGAAACTTTTGAGAAGTCATCCACATTTTTATTTTGGATAATGTTGGCGCACGCACATGAGCCCTCATAATGTATTGACCAACGCTTACGGTCGTAGTAGTGTTGAATGCGTCACGGCATGTGTCCGCAATCAGGAAAAACTATTTTGAAATAGTCTCGATAATATTCGAGGTAGACGGGACTGGGCTTGTCTTGAATTATCGAAATCATCAAATTAATAAAAAAATAAATGGAAATAAATCAATTTTTGTGATTTGAGTACATATTTAAATGAAAAATGTAGTTACATGTGATCATATTACTGATTAGATCAGGTTAATTATATCAGAATACAATAATCAACTGTTTTGTATTGACACGTTGACTAGTTTCCGAACAGCAGTATCGCACCATTGCCAAAGCAGCGTGTCAATACTGCACAGAAATGTCTACGAGAACATCTACAGAAAAAATACACCCACTTTCTTTGGAAGAGGGATTTCTGATAGGGCTTCCGGGTGCACCAAGTATTTGAATTTTCGTCCTGCAATTAAAAAAATTGCCTGTTTCATATGTGTTGGTCATTATTTGGGAGCTAAACTGATTTTTTCACTAACTGAGATGTATAGAAAACTAGAACAATCGAGACTCGAACTATCCAGACTCTATTGTGAATATGATTAAATACAATTATTTTAGGACTTAACGCTTAAAGTTTAACATTTCTTTTTAACATTACAGAGTTAATTTTTCAGAGATTTAAACTCAAAAACTGTTAGATGAAAATTTGTATTTTGAGATGGTGGTTTTTCAAATATTAAGTGAAGGCATCACTGCGTCATTTTCGAAACTTGGGCTCAGTTTTAATACGGGGATGTCCTTCCCAACTGCACTTAAGGAAAACCTGCACATGGGCTATCTGTCATGGAAGGAGCAGGTTACCTTGGGCAGAGGACTTTTTAAAGGGTTTTAACGCGTTTTCACGTAACATGTAGAGAAAACTGGCCAAGACTAAAAACCGTTAGATTGACACCCGCGCGGCAGATCAGAACTATTGACCTTCACATTTTAGCCATCTACCATTTTCAGTACTGGACATGGTGGGGACCCACCCCTGAGCCAAAAATTGCTACATACATCAATGCTAGACAAAATACATTTTTTCGCTTCAGTTTTTCTGGGAAAAGTAGTCTATTTAAATATTAAACAATGTTATCAAAATTGCATATAATTTAAATAATTAATTATTAGTATACTTAAATTGAGGTATTACTAATTAGGCCAAATTAATAGTTTAAGATTTTGTACTTTTCAGCTGCGACAAAATATCTATGACGATGTTCATTTCACATGTTAATGCTACATTTTCCAGTCAAGACTCTTTTTCGTTCAAACGCCAAATAGTCTAATTTTTTATATGCATGTATACAGGGTGTCTCTGAAGGTAGCTAAAATACATACAAAGAAGCATTTTTCTGCGTTGCAACGTTTGGTTGGAAATGAAAAATTTAGATAGTTTCAGCACGATAGGGATCCAGCCTATTTCGCAAATAATGTGCGTAATTACCTCATTGTCATCTTTGACCTCCGATGGATTGGACAAACGGAACTATACTCTTGGCCAGTAGGTTCATTAGATTAATCAAGTATCGAGTTTTGCTTTTGGGGACATCTCAAGGCACTCGTTTACAAGACTCCAGTTGACTCAGATGAGGGCCTCGTTACAAAACTTTAGTAACCGCTGCAACCGTTCGTGGAACACCTGGCATCTTCGAAAGGGTACGCGAATCACTTGCTAGACGCTACCAGCAAATTTGAGCATTTACAATAGAGCTTTTTAATTTCTTTTGCTTTTGCTATATTTCCACCTACACTTTTTATTTCTAACCTCACACTGCTAATCTGCTATACAAAAAATGCTTCTTTATATGCATTTTATTTATTCTTAAAGTTTGGCCTATGAATTCAGTAACACCATGTATATGTGTATATCTTGGGTGCACCCTCCTGGAAATGATCCTGCCGGCACCCTTGAATTCAATCGTCCTTCAGTGAGTATGGACGAACTCCAAAATCTGTACTATTCCCGGAGTTCACCGAAAAAAATCTGATGTGGACACCACATGATTTCCTAGAACGTCTATAAAATCAAAAATATTTTCGGCGCACTTCATCTAAACGTATTTTGTTTGGAAAAGATAAAATACTGCAATAATACTATGGTTTAGCGAATTCTAGCCAAACATTTGAGATATCGCCAAGCTGGGCTGTATTTGAAAGATTTGCTTTTGGCACTTAATTGGGATATATTTTTCCAAAAGCCAACAAACTTGAGATAGTTCGCGAGATTTTGGGCAATAGCAGAAATAGAAATTCATCACAGACTTTCAATTAACTCAATATATCCATACACTTTAATGTATTTAAACCCATTTGGCTGACCCTGTAAGTAAATTACCCAGTCGATTGCAATCAAAAAAGAGATGCCCAGTTAGATGTTACAATAGTTCTAAATACAAAATTTCAACATTCTACGGTTAAAAGTTTTAGAGTTATGCGAAATACAAAATTAATTTTGGCCCGGATTTGGCGATATTTCGGCAAAACTCACCGAGGTCGATGAAAAATAGTAGGATTTTGGCCATTGATCAAACAATGAATGACTACAGTACGTAATATATTGACGATTTCCATAGACATTAATGTATTGAAATTCTTTTCGGTGGTCCTGTAAATAAACTCTCAAGTAGATTGGAACCGAAAATCGAAATGCACAACTAGATGTAACAACAATCTTGGATGAGATCCAAGACAATGACATCTCTATAATTTGTTGATGATATGAAATTTCAGCAATCTACGACCAATAATTTTTGAGATATGAGGATTAAATACATACAAATGTACACCAAAATTCGTCAATCTTGGCGAATTTTGGCGTAATTTTTGAGGGAGGCACGTGACCGTCGTTGCACCATAATCTAACTGCATGCTAGGATGGTATTGTGCTTGAAAAGGCTGAATGTCTCAAAACCTGCCATTTTACCTTAATGTGTTGGAATTTTCTGAGTGTTCCTGTAGAAGAACTATAAATAGAGACACTATTTTCGGTGGAGAGATTCATTTTGTGATCCTTAACAATATATATCACTTTTATTCGTTTGAAATAGCCTAATACTTTTTAAATACCTTATAATGAATTTCTGCCCATAGACCGTAATGTATGAAAAATCTTTTGGGTGGCAGTAAAGATTGGATAAGTTTATAAACGTACCCGATGTTTTAATAGATGAGCGAGCTGTTGAAAGAACATGTCCTGGAATCTGAAATAAGGCCGTGCGGGGATTCTAAAAATTGAATTATTATTTATATAAAAGGACCTGATGGTTACCTTGTAAATGGCTGGCATCTAAAAATATATGTGTGTTTTATAAATCCAATCTTATCTCAAGATATTTATAGTATTTTGTATGATGTTTTAATAAAATTTGAAGATTAGCGAGAAGTTTAGCGTGGGAAAACTTTACTTTGGCCCTGTAAATAAACTATCCAGTCGACTGGAGCCAAAACGGGAGGTGCGCAACTAGATGTTACAGCAATCCTAAATATAAAATTTTAACGCTCTAGAACCAATAGTTTTGACATATGTGAGTGGCATATGTACAAACGTATGTATAGACGGGAAAAACTCGTCGAAATGGACTCGTGATCGGTCGTCGATCGTAAAACGCAGACCTACAATATGCATTCTGAATTTGAACTTATACGAATGCACCATTTAGACACTAGTACGCCTTAAATTATTTGTGTCTATAGACCATAATAATGTATAAGAATCCTGTTTTGCAACCCTGTTAACAAACTATAAAGCTGTGCACACACCAAAATATTTGCCGGTCATGTGCCTGAGATCTACAATATACATATACTTAATTTTCGCTTAACACCGTTTAGAACTAACGTTAAAACAATGAGTATGGTAGACAGCCAAAGTGTACTGGTCCCGCGTTGGGGCATACTGCGTGGCTGTCGATCAAACGATGTAGAGATTCAGGCGGTTTTATGTGCATGCAGATACAACGTAAATACGTGTTAGAACCCCTTAAAAAGGTCCCTCCTCAAGGCCCGCCCAAGTCTCCCTCTCCCGTGGGTAGATGCCCTTCGTGTAGGCTTGCCATAACACAAAATACTGAAATACTCAATAGACGCTAGCGCACTTTCAGGAACTCCCGCCCAATGTATTAAATTCTTTTTGCAGCCTTGTAAAAAACTACACATCTTGTACACGCGAAAATCAATATGGGTGGTCTATAATATATAGACAAAATTTCAGCTCAATCAAATGCACTATTTAAGAGCTATCGTGTTTGCTTACGTACACAAATCCATCACCGCAAAAACAAAATAAATGAATTAATGCCCGAAAACGTGTAAATACATGAAAATCTTAAAAGTCGAATATTTTCATGATTACAATACTTTCCATATATGTTCGGAAAGTAAAAATGCGATAGACTTAAAGATGAGGATCATTGACACATGAGAGAAATGACAAAATAGTATTCCGAAAATCAGTCATAACATTTGCGTAATAGCAATATATTTTTTTTATCGTAGCAGTTTCATAGTTTTGCACCATTTTATTTTTTATTGGACCTTTAATTATAACCCTTTTGAGCAGTATGGCTAACGTAATGTATGGGTACTTCCACGCGCCACTGTAGCGTACGCAGACTTCCTTCAAGGGGAGGGGGAGGGAAGACATAATTTACTTTCCCCCCCCCTTTCTTCAAAAAAGACATTATATGCAAAAAAAAAAAAAAAAAAAAAACAAGAAAAAACATAAAAGTAATGGATGATTGGTACATAATTGGAGTCATGAGATCAATGATGTTACACATGATGTTACATAACACGTAAAACTGTATGTCTTTTCAAATATATTAACATTCCTGATAGCACTAGATCAGTGATTCCGGATTTCTTTCCACTATCTTGCGACAGTGCAGAGGGTAGTTTCTTTCGAAGGAGCTATGCATTAGAGTTGTGTATAAATAAACGTAATTTTCGCAAGGCATAAAAATCTAAATGCTTATGAGGTTGCATCGTGCCAAATGAATAAAACATTGAGTATGGTGGATTGCTAAAGTATTAAAATCCAGACTACCAGGCAACTGCGTCTATCTAACGGTCTGGAGTTTTGGGCGATTTTTGCCAGATGTTACGCGAATATGCTTCGAATTTCTGAAAAAGACCCCGCCCAAGGCAACGCCCCCCGCTAAGCAGATACCCGTCTTTTAGATTTTCCTCAGCAAAATACTCACATACGATATACACATACTCACATACCTGCATCGAATGCTAACACTGACTGATCTAAAAATTTCGGTGTTAGGAGGATACGTACCCCTAGCTAAGCCCTTAACTCACACTTCCTTTAAAAAAAAAAATTTTAATTAGACCTACAATTTAACCTTTCCAGGGGCGGTGTCAACATCGGTATGTCACTTTTTTACATTTCTTTAAAGTAAAGAAAGAACAACTACTAATTATTTTAACTTTTAAAATTATTAGGTCGGTGCATAATTATAAGGCGTTTTTCCCTTTCCCCATCGGCCGGAACAGTCCCAGCTTTCGCTCCCTTCCAGTCTGCCAAAAGTGCCTGGTCGTCAAAATCCGATGGTCGACCTCGTCTTGGCTTATCTTCCAAGCTAATGTCACCAGACTTGAAACGGGCAAACCACCCTGCATCGAATTCTGTTGTATTGTATTGTGGCGAAGCTACGCAAGGGCTGTCTGCAAAGAGAGCAGGTGCCTTGGTCGAAGGACATTTTAAAGGGTTCTAACACGTATTCACGCTGTAACTGGATAAAAGCGACCAAAATTCAACACTGTTAGATTGACAGCCGCAGAATAGGACAAAACGCTGGACATTCACACTTTAAACAATTTTTTTTAATATTGTAAAAAAGTAACATGCTGAAACTGACTGTGTCCACAAAAGGTTATTTTTTTATTAAAAAAATAAAAGCTAATACAATCACAGTAAGAAAAATTATCTTTGACCCCCAATACTTCAATAAAATAATCTAGCTGAAGTAGCAGCTTAAAAAAAAAAATGAAAAAAATCCTCTTCAATATACATTGTCAGCGATCCAGAGTGGGGGGAGGGACACAGGAACACGTACCACCTGAAAATTACAGTGTAGAATATTGACTTCGTTTTTAAATTCAAGTGAATTTATTTACCAAATATGAGCCAAATGTTTTGTGCCACTTCCAGAATTTTTTCTGAATCCGCCACTGTTAGTATCTACCCTGTTCATTTTAAATTAAATTCAAAATGTGCAAGTTAAAGGCTTATTTGGCAGCGCCCCTCATTGTTGGGGGCCCAGGCAATTGCCCCGAATGCCATGCTGAAAATCAGTCCTTGCATGTATCCTGTTTTTTATGTACGGAACACGAGTCCGGTGATGAACCCACTCAATACTTTTACCTTTCATTCACCCTCCTCTCAGTCCGAAAAGCCGATGATTCGGATCAAAATTTTTAGGTTACTCGAACACTGTCACTAGCAAATTATTGCCCTGTTGTGGTTAACGTGAATCATAGTACACATGATTAAGCACGCATGAGGTACTCAAACGTGAGACACTCATATTTCTAATGAACAAGCTGTATCATTTTCGAACACTTCATATTACCAATCCCCCCCCCCTTCCGAAAAAAATTGTAACGAGAATGATCGGCTCATGTCGGCAATTATAAAAGAACGATATCACTTTTGGTATTAAACACGTAAACCAGTATGTCTCTTAAAATGTATTAATGTTGTCGAAATTCTCTTCAGATTCCCAAACTTTTCACTACCTTGACCAGAAATGTAGAGGTAATTTATTCGGGGTAAAAATATGCATTAGTGTCGGGAATATATAAATGTAATTTCTGCAAGACATAAAAATCTAAAAGCTCATGGTAACTGATCTAAAAATTTCGGCGCCGATGGGGATATATATCCATTGCTACGCCTCTAATTTCGACTTCCTTAATTTCATTTTATTAATAGACCAACAAATTTATTTTTTCATTTAAAAAAGAAAAAGAAAACAAGAAACAGTTAAAACACAAAAAAATAATCTTCGCCCTTCAAAACGTCCCTGAAACCTCTGCCCATTTAAAACTTTCATTGACACCCTCTGAAATCTCGGCTTAGACGATTAAATAACCCAGATAATAAAAATCGATTTCCCTTCAATATCCAAAACTCCAGAGTCAGACTGACAACCGCGGGATAAGCCAAAACGCTGAGACTTTCCACTTCATCCAAAACAGTTTTTACAATCGTAAAAAGGTGGCATGTCCCAGCTGACTGTGCCCTAGAGATGTTTAAATTTTTTATTTAAAAAGTAAACAGAAATAGAAGAAATCTGTTAAAAGTGCGAAATGTTATTTTCGATCCCGAATACGTCCCTGGAATAATATAGACCCATTGAAAACTTAATTGACTCCTTTTGGAATCTCGACTTTAGAAGTTCAAGTAATTTAGCTCATGCACCCACTATTAGAAAAAAAGGTTTTTCTTCAAGATCATGTACACAGGGCTCTTGCTAAAGGGGGAGGTGGGGTAGGGGAAGTCTGCCCTCTAATACTCGCAAAATTCTGTTAAACTTGGCAAAATTAGACTCCTAATTGGCAAACTTGGTAAAAAAAAATAAATAAATAAAATAACGAAAACCATAATTCATTTCTCATACGCTTGACAAAATTACACAAATCCAGTTGGCAAAATTAAAAGTTGGTAATATAGTTGATAAAAAAATTAATAAGTTGGTAAAAACCGATATTTGACTTGGCAGTTTATCTCCCCTCCTTAAATAAAGCCTTAGCAATGTCTTTGTATGTACCCCTTTATATACCCTTATATTATTCAATATACCCCTATCATACTGTCTGACTCGCGACTCCTGGACATGGGCGTCGGCACAAAATTTTATGATGCAGGGGTGGGGGGAGGA
>JAWZYV010018107.1:0-28073 GCA_038373885.1 Cheiracanthium punctorium
CTGTAAACACGTGAAAAGAAGTAATGGCGAAGCATTATTATTTTAAACGGCAAAACAACTTGTAGAGAAACAGAAAACAGTAAAATATTCAAACAGATGTTCTTAGAAATGTATTATAAACTAATAAATTGGAAAAGGAACTAAGAAATATTCCAGGAATTTATACGTTTCCTCGCACTACCATACCCGTTTAAGGCAGATCTTACCGTATTTTCATTAACATTTATTATATGATTTCGCTTTTATTAAGCTTACTCTTTTTTCTTATAGTTTCATATAATGCCATGTTTTTAAATCAAAATAATAAATAAAATTTAGAATTTTAATTTTTATAGTTGATTAGTGATATAAAACTACAAGTTAAGGTTCATTCCCAGTTCCATAGTATAGCGTTTTCCAAACTATCCTAAAATCATGCTAATTCAGACTATAATCTCAGGAGCATGTTATATCACGAATTAAATGAATGTTTTATGTCCTTTGTTTAAAGTAACTAATAAGTTTTCTAGAATAATCTGGATAAGATATCTGCGACAGATTTTCTTTCTCAAAAACATTTTTCTTCTTTTGAAATAAACTAATTTATTGGAAGAGGTTTCTAATTTACAGGAAGAAACTGCAACTCTTGAAATTAGGAGAAATGATTATTATAATATTCAGATTACTGCACTAGAAAAATGTTTAAGTTTTATATTAATGCCATTGAACTTAAACAAGATAAATTTCTTAATAAACTGGGAAAATAATTCTTCTTTTTTTATTTAATTAAAAATTTTAGAAATAGACTACAATTAAGATAAGTCTAATAATTGTATTTTCACATAAACAAGCAGTAAATAAGAAATAGTACCTTAATTCTAAGGAAATTTAATTTTTTTTTCTCTGATATTTAAAAGTGAGCATTTTTCTTACGTTAGGGGGCTGAAAAGAACGTGGAAAATAGATTTTTATGCATATGTCATGATTGTGTTCCAGCTTTTGAGGTATTCCAAAATATGTTTTTATATTATCGTACTAAAATTAATAAAATTAATCAAATAACCCTGAATTAAACACACCGTTTCATTCTACTTTCGTTTATTTATGCGTTATTTCTTTATAACACACTCAAACAAACAAAAACTTGAAAAATAATTTTAATTTCGAATTTAAAAGTTTTCAGACAGATAATTAAAGTAATTAAAAGAGGAATCTCATTCAACGTAAACTTATAAAAACAAATTAAATTCAATAAATAAGCAGGATGAAAAATTGTACATTTTGATTAATTAGTTCGAACAATATTTTGCTGCCAATTAAATATTTCTGCAATGTTTTCTTATAGTTTTTTTATGTAATTTATTGTGCGGACATTTTCTGTTCATTTGAAATTCAAATTAGTTCTTGAAAATCTTAAGCATATAACAAAAGTTAATGGATTTTTTCAACTACGTTTTAAAAAAATAAAAGCTAATCGGGTTTTATAAAGTTTCTTTTGAATTTATGCTTTAAAGCAAATTGCTTAAGCCCAAGCGATCAATTATTTTTTAGATCACTACAAATCTCAAGCACTTGTTGTTCATGCTTTAACAACTCTAAAGGTGCAATATGTCCTGAAGTGAACTATCTTCAGAAAACTAAGGATTTGTGGCAGTATTCTTACAAATTTAAGACGAACTTTAAAAGAGGGGAAAAAGGGCATTTAGATTGCAGCATATCTAGAAATTTGGAATCTTAAAAACGCAGAATTAAAAGAAATTTATACCCAATTATCAATACCATAGATTATAAAACTTTTTTCATCCCACTTGTCTTTTGTTATTGATATTTATAGTTAGCTTATAATCAAACTGGAAATCCACAGAATTTCAATGTAAATACTATGCTTTCCCTCTCATCTACTTCTCTACTTATTATAAAAGAAGGTGTCTGTGTGTGTGTGTGTGTGTGTGTGTGTGTCTGTCTGCAGCGTTACGGACAAACGGCTACACCTAGAAACACCAAATTTGGTATTCGGGAAGATGTAAATATGTAGTTGTGCACCTCGAAGCGATTTTTTCAAAATTCGACCTAGATTTTTTTTTATTTTATGTTTTATGCGATTTTTGGCATTTTTTCTCACCTAATTCGTAATAACGGCGGAAATTACGCTCGCAGCAAAACGGCATTTGTATCATCGGATAGAGGAGAAAATTTTCTTTTAAAAACAGTTTGTTCTGAATACTTAACCTGATTTACTGATTTTTAGGAATTTTTTTACTAAACATCTGCTTCGCGATTTTTTTTCTTAAAATAATTTTAAAACTGTCGCATCTTGAATTCTATCCGTCATAACTTTTAGATATTTTGACAAATCGTGAAACATTCTTTTCTCCCTCTTTTAAAATAAAAACGAAAAAATTATGTAAATTAGATGATTTTTTACGAATTTTAATGCAGCCTAATGTTTAGAATTTAATAGCATCAACGCGATCTTACGCCATTCATTACATTGCGATCACGGCACGAGAATTTATGTTCGGCTGTTGCCACAGAAAGGATTAGAAAAAAGGGTTTTTTCAACCAATCGAGTTTTTAAATGGGATATCAGAATTTCAATTCGCAAGTGAGGATCTATGACGTCAAATGCTTTAAGATACCTAAAAATTACGCCATAATTTTAACTCATTTATTCCAGCTCTATTTTCAACACAGGGAGACGATATTTTGATTAAAATTTACTGTAGAAATAAACTAAGAAATTCACGATTATTATTATTAGAAGTGGTATTTTAATCCGGTGCTTATTTAAAAATTGAAATGTTTTCACGGCGCTGAAAATGTTCATTTTAAAAGTTACAAAGTTCGTTTCAAAGCGCGATATATTAAAATTTTTCTATTTATTATTTTTATTTTTGGCATTTAATTTAGCGCAGGCGTTGCTAACATACGCATGCAGGTTGCGAGTATAGTTTTATTTTAACGTTGAATTACGTTCCTCCATAAAGGTCACGCAAAGTTTTAATGATACCGTTTGAAAACAATTATGCGAAATATCGAAAGTAACTCCGAAATTAATCTACCGGGGTATCCTTTACGGCAGTCAAACAGTGACGTCATAAATTAAAAAAAAATGTCTGAAATTTGTAAACTCTGCAACTCTAACGCCCTGTCACAATTAAAATGGGAATAAGTAGCTCCTCGAGATTACACAGTTTGATGTTTTTCAGGAGACAGGACTATGGAGGATATAAAAGATATCGCTATTGGATATTTAAAATGGCACCCCTTGGATATTTTCTCCCCACAGTAAGATGAAATGGTTTACGGCGCTAAATACGCCAATCTTATAAAACTATGTATAAATTAAATATATATGGAGAGTTTCCTTAATGGCAACCATTATGTGAAATGATTATTATTTATGCTAATGCGTAAATTGCAAAGAATCGCCACAGAATCAAAAGATCCCATTGAGGCCAAATAATCTAAGCTGTTTCTTTTAAGGGAGCCTTGAAGAGGGAGAAGCGAGTATAGATAGTATTAATGTACGTAATAGGTAGTATTATTAGATTTGTAAAGATAGTATGAATAAATCGCAATGTACCACGTTAATAAATATTTCATGAAATTAAAAGTGTTTATCCTTTTTCAACGGTTGTCTTACAACCAACTAAACGGAAAGTAATTCTAATTTGCGTTAATATATCCCGCAGTCATTTCAACAGAGGGGATTACTTGAACTTTTTTAAAAATGAAATTCTGTTTTGTCACATGCAGATATGATTTTAGTAGTAAAATATTCCCTTCTTCACGTATGAAGAGCCGGTGCGCAGCTATTTTAAAAACATCTCTTGAAAATAGCATAAATGAATTCAGAAGACCTCAAAACGTTTAAATACACCAAAATCTCGAAGTCGAATTTTTTTCATGATTGCAATACTTTCCTTATATGGTACATTTTCGGAAAGAAATAAATGGTGCTCCATTTCATGTAGTGTCTTAGGTATTTAATGCTACAACTTGAGCCTAAAAAGCAGTATGATGTAGAAATAAGACATTTTGAAAGCCAGGAGTTCTCTGCAAACCATTAAGCTTTCCACTTTTTTGATAGTGAATGACACTGACGTAGTTTTTTGAGTCATTATACTGCATTGATCAGGTTAGTACTCATAACACAAACTTTACATTAAGAGTCAAATAATTTTGCTCTTTTTTTTTTTTAATTCCACATCACGAATAATTTCGAATTACACATGTAAGGAAAATTTTCGTTTCCTACCGTGCGAAGAACGGGCACGCAGCTAGTATATAATAATCTAACGTGTACGGTACCAAAATGCGCAATATTTCCAAGCTGCAAACGGCAAAAGCTAGATCTAAACATTAGTACAACAACAATAGCGCATGCGCAAATATCCAAATTAACAGTTCAATGACGTCAAATGGAGCAAACATATCCACTCATATAATACGCAGGCATATGCAGTACCAAAATCGACTATATTTCCAAGTTGTGAATGGCAAAGAGCTAGATGTAAGCATTAGTGAAATAACAATAACGCATTTGAAAAAATCCAAATTAAATGTTATGACGTCAAATGGAGCAAGCACATGTCACGCGGTAGATAGATTACAAAATAACAATAATGGATACACAAAAATTCAAGATCTTTCGGACTTTTACACAGCTTTAAAATATCGAATTTACAATACTTAAAGTATTAATCGCTCATCTAAAGAATGCCGCCATGCATTGGGCTAAAGCACATTTTATTCATTGGCTGTTTCAATATCGGCATTTATGATGACATCCAAAATATGTAGCGACCCTAATCTAAATAAATTTAATGAAAAATACTGTTTTAACAAAGAAACCTGATTTTCACTGAAATGAGCCCAGAAATTTAGTAACACTGCACTGAGTATAAAGAAGAGTAAGGTATGGGTCGGCGAGTTATTTTATATTTTTCTTAGTTTGTTACCATTCATATCATGCATATTTGCTTCTACTAGGTTCGTACAGAAATTATTGGCACAACGGCTCTCATAACGAAAATATACATGATGCGACAAGAAAAAATGGAAAAAGACCAGTAAAATAGCTGGCAGCAGGCGAATGGTACGAGACAATGCCTATTCCTTTTGCCATCCTCATTGAAAGTGTGGACACCAATGATGACATGTGATTATCGCGGTCAGCGTTGGACATCGTGATTCCTATGGAAGATAGGCGATACGGGGTTGATCCATCGTCACTTAGTGCTGGTGTGCAAGAACGTAGCACCCTCAGTGCGCACCCACAGTCTACCGCTGGTGGGTGAATTTCAGTAGTGGAGTAGAGACTGAGCAAGAGCACGGTACGACTAGCAGCAGCGCATAAAGCAGCAGATGTGCCAACTGCACCCAGTTTGATTATGGTGAATGGGAGGATAACATTCAATGAGGTTCCATTTTTACACGCGTGCTCCAAAATAATGTTAAGCAATTTCTGCAAGTCACTAACTACAGCAAATATTCAAAAAATTACTAAGTAATATTTAAAGAGCTGTGTTTTTACTTCTAATTCTAAGTAAACAAGTTATAAAATTGCCCGAAACTCTTGTTGATTTCAATTTAGCGTGAACAGTATGGTTATTTTTAGATCTGAAAATTACAATACGTAAAAATTGTTTTAAATGCACGTTGCAATTTCTTACGAATGATTCTTTTCTTTTTTTTTTCACTTTTTTTACGAATGAAAACGAAATTTAATTCGAAAAATAAACAGAATAATTGTATAAATAGATCCCCGTCAAGCTTTTAACATATTACAACTCATACATTATTTTTGTATTTTGTATTGGCTTTTAATTGAATAAAAAACAATGCAAGCGCAGAGTTTTGCCAACTGCTCTGGAATATAATCAACCACTTTTTTTAATAGTTTTTGTCTTAAATTACAGCAAAATTTTGAAGTTAAACGTTTAGGTTGACTACCATTTCAAAAAATAATTCTAAAAAATGACTGTTTGCAAAAAGTGATTAACAGCAACTTTTTAAACGCATTTTTTTAACCCGAAGACAAAGTTACTAGTTAAGTTAAAATACACGAAATATGGGAGATAAAATGTCATAGTCAATTAATATCGTTTTAATATGGCAATAATGAAACTAATAAATTAGGGGGTTCAGGGGGGGTCTCCCCCTCCTGATGAGGCTCGAACAGCCGAGTTTATATATATATATATAACAAAATATTTTTAAAAATACATATAAATCAGCGAGAGGTCAATGTTAAGAATGGTATCGTCCAATATTAGCTATGACTTTTTAACAGGACCAAGCGGTTTCTGACTATAGTGATTATAAGTGGTTATAATGCGGTTATTAGTGGATCAAAGTATATCACAAAGGTACTCATTTTACGCCGAAGTTACTGCTTTCAATGCATAATTGTTTGAGACGTTTTTAAAAAAATTCAGGAAAACCTCAAAAACACCCCTTTTTGGTTCTATTTTTCAACGTAGGAGCAGATGTTCGCCTCGGGGTTTTGGGAAATCCTAGAGCAGTCATATTGGGGCATAACTGAAGTTATTAAAATAAAAATAAAAGTTACTAACATTTTTTTCCGAATTGCGCTCTTTTTTCTCCGTTGATCCTGGCCTAGTACGCGAAGAAGCAAATATTTTTCTAACACACTGATCTTTTTTATAATTTGTAGTGATGCAGCACGATACAACAAACATAAACACTCATGTGGTAGACGCCATCTTAAAAAGTAGAAGTTGTGACTGTTTTATATCTCTCGCGACACCCTCTGTTGCAGCTATAAGCTGCTACACTCTTCTAACTCACGTATTCTTCCCGGGACTTAAATTGGTCTGGTTCCTAAATAAACAACGGAATTTCTGTCTGGCAATTTAATATTGTATTCTTTGATTACAAAAGTACATTATATTAAAATGACAGACATACTAAAATGGTTTGAAAAATATCTTTTTTTTTAATACTTAACCCTTTAACAAGCAGTGCTCCCACTCTGCGGACACCAAACTGTGACGTTTTGACTGTTGCCAGTCACAAAGAATAGGTTTGATTTCTATAAAAATAGTTGCGGGCAACATAGCTTCACGAGAATCCTTTATTTTTTAGCACGTCATTTTCCGTAAAAGAATTCTCACGATTATTTTTAACAGCACTGACATCTGCTGAAAATTGGAAGAATGCGAGAACAGCTGGACAGATTGCCCAATGCTGAAAAAGGGCAGCCGTTGCAATCGCTCGACTTAACTACCAGCAAGATGGCGGACGATCGAAACGTTCATTGCGTGCCACAGATCTAGAGACCCTTTATTGACGCAACTGGCTGTGCCCGCACAGCCAGCTGCGTCAAAAAAGGATATAAATTCAAAATTAGAATACTGCTAAAATTAGAATACTGCCATGGAAATAAATTTAAAAAAAAACAAAAAAAAAAACACGATTCAAAGAACCACATTGACTTGTTGTCGACCGACATCAGCTAGTCTCCGATAACGAAAAATATTTTGTCAGAAAAAATTGATAGGAGCATGGCATCAGGGTCAATTTTAGAAGAAGCTGTAGTTTGTTGTCACTTCACGTGCTATCTGTGAAATGAACGATTAAAATTGTGATAGAAGCAACCATGAAGATCTGTGGCTGTGACGGAAGAGATGCTTTCTTCGGAGTAAAGCAAAATTCAATTTGAAAAGGGTTTTGTTTGTAATGAAAAGCAATGCATTGTGAATCGAACATTCTATTGGTGGGGGAAAGGGTGGAACTCGCTGTACGTGTACAGCCACTAATCCTAGTGATGAGTTCTGGATCGTTTTGGGTTGGTTTTGAAGCCATAACAATCTGAGAGCTGGTCAAAAGTTAGTACTATCATACCTCATATTTTAAACTTTAATATAAAGCTAACTTATAAAGCAGAATTCATCTAAAAAAAATAAAATCACAAAATATTTGACGCTCTATATCCATATATATATTTTTTTTATTCCAGGTAAATAAAGCAAAAAAGCGCTTTGCATATTTTGATAAAATGGGCTCATGGTCAGTCCAAATGGACCGTAAATTTAAAAGTACGTATCTCAATAACATTAAGAAAATTCAGGAATGGTAAACATCGATTTTTACGTTAAAATTTTAATACTTTTATTTCAAGGATATGAAAAACGAGCAAACTGTTTGCGAATCGGAAACGTATAGATATGAGGTCATATTTGAAGAAGTACCACACCATATTCTATTTGGGAAACACCTTCATGAAATTCTTCACGCTCTAAGAAATACTAACCCAGTACCGCTCTACATACAGTGGTGTCCAAAATTAAAGTTACAAACATAAAAAAAAACATTTTCCGAGAAAATAGGTTTCATTCATAGGTATTTAGTAGACTTATACCTCATACTGTAAGACAAGAAATGGTAACAAATAAATTGCACAATAGTCTAATGTAGTATGATATTCATATGAGAGCAGCATTGGTCAAAATAAGACATGTCATAACTATCTAATAAGCCCCATCTAATAAGAGGTGTGGGCAGGGCCCGATTATGACCAACAGTGGGCCCCGGGCATTGAAGAATTTAGGGGGCCCCATCTATCAAATTTGTTTTCTTTTTTATAAAATTATGATATAAAAAAGAATATTTTAGAACAGTATTTGAAGTTGGGGGCCCTTTTGAGACGGGAGCCCTGGGCAAAATCCCGATTTGCTCATGCGATAATAAGACCTTGCATCAATCCTCATTATTCCAAAAACGCCGAATTTAGCACTTGGTGGGTCCTTGGATAGTGTTGTCGGTGCGCGATGGCTCTTTCTCTAAATCATTCCACAAGTTAACTGTGGGATTGAAGTCTGGAGACACCGCTTGCCACACGATGTGGTGAATATTCTCTTCTAGATAACCGTTGCCTTTGTAGCTTTAATTTAGGAGATCATTCTAGTTTTGCACATGACAATTTGTAGCATTAATTGTCATTTGAATACTTTTTCCAACTCGATACATAACTTTAAAAATTTTAATTTTGTTGGATACATTATTCATACTGTTGCATATATTTCCAGTACGATATATGGAATCTAAAGTGTAAATATTTTACCTATAAAATTTTAATTAGAATATTCAAAATTAACTTGCAGTAATTAAATCTATCATTTTAAAGATAAATTTAATTACTGCTAGAAAATACATATAAATAAAATATAATATATACCTGCATAAAAACTTTTAATTAGAATGATTTGTTCGTGGGATGCTTTAAAATTCTGATTTTTCTCGAGTTAGGTTCATCAGTTTTTAAAAATATATATTTAAAGAACACAAAAAAGGTTTCAAACTACAACATTTAATTTCACCACGGTTTATGGCATAATAAATAAAGTTTATACTTTTCACAATTAGTCAAAAAACATAAATTCTATCCATATTGATCCAAAATCCAAGCAAAGCTTGTGTGATAAATGAATATAAGCAAAATGTTGTTTAATTTCACTAATAGAGAAAAAAAACAATATTAATGATAAATCCAAAGGTAATCACTAGTTTTACGCAAATTACAATATTTTGGAACATAAACTTTAAACACCTTTAAATTCAGTAAATTAATGTTTCAAATATAAGTAAATAATATGAATAATTCAAAAATACATAAATTCGCAAACTGTATATTTAATTAATTTTTAAATATATTTCACTTCATGCATCCAAAGACTTTCTGATCTTATTGTATTTAACTTATTATATAATACATGTATATTTATATTAAAATTACATACATTTATATATGTAATAACAATAATAATAACGAAATTTTTTAATTTTTTAAAAAATCTTACTTAAATTCACATTTTCAGCGTTTCCGTGTTAAATTGAAACATTCGTTAAAAAGCAATTAATTAATTTTAATTTTAATATTTTGGATTCCTTAACCTACAGAACTTTTAATACATTTAACTAACCACTCATATTTCCACCTGCACAGGCATTTCTCGTTTCAAAGTAGCAATTTACTACTCCTATATGTTAAATTATTGATAAATGCTTTTTTAAAATTGCATTTTTCAAAGCACATTTTCTACTGATAAGAAATGCAATTTATTTTTACTGATTCTTAGACCACTCTCTGAAACATATAGTGCAAGTTTTAGAAAGTTAAATAGATGGAATATTTAAACTGGCGCGGTTTTCTGTTTCTTCAGATTTCTCTAGATTTTATTACACTTTATTTCCCATGACGTATCAGAAAGTCTTTCCAAATATCACGAAATAAGGTTTACTGCTAAACATTTTTTTATATTCTATATTTTATGAGAAGAAATTTGAATATATATTTTTATCAAACATAGACTGAATTTTTGGAGTTACGAAATATCGCACAATATCTAACTAAGGAGATGAATTTTTACTAAAGGGAACTAAAACGTTTGGAGGCTTAACGACGTTAAAACGATTTTCCTTTTTTTAAAGAAAATACTATTAAATATGAATACGTTCAAACTTCCATGTTTTTTGAAGAACCCTTTCATGTGAATCTTCTGAAAAATTGCCCTGAATATTTAAATGACTGGTATGTATCAGCTTTATATAAATCATATAATAAGGAAACTTACGCATCATGATGGTATGGCATACTCAAACATCTTTCTTTTTTTTCAGTCTATGTTTTTGTTTGACTAAATTTCAGTAAAACCTCATAAAAGTATTACTGTAGCAAAAGATTGAACATATTAGTTTATAAGAGATCGGCAATGCAATTCATCAAGTTTCAGTGTTTGATTTCATGCTGCAAAGTGGAAAAAAAAAGTCTTAAGACAAAATGTATATGTAAATATATATATATACATTGAACATATGAAATGAACACAAATAAATCAATATCCTTTATCCTAATTTGACAGGCCTCCGACAAATTCAAACCCACCTTTATTCTTCAATGAAATCCTTCTTTGATCCCTTGTAACAGAAAAAAAAAAGAAGATGAAGAAGAAGAGGAGGAAGAAGGGTAAAATCATACAAGACGGTGCCCCTCATGTAAACAAGGCGATAGCCGCTGGAGCTTGGCGATCGCCAAGTGCGAGGGCTACAGATCTTGGCGCCAAGCTCCAGCCATGGCGCCAAGCCACCCTGGCGACCGCCAAGCTCCAACGGCTATCGCCTTCTTGTGACGAATAAACACTAGTATATACCACTAAAATTTAAGAAACACAAATTCTAAGTAAATGACACTATATAAAACAGTTAAATCCACAACAAAACATTAGAAAAAATAGATTAAACAAGCACTTACCTCACCTTTCCCACCTCATTTTTTAATGGAAGGACCGGGAACATCCATTACAACGATGAAATTCCCCAAGACGAAATAACGAGGAAATTCCCCGAGACGCTCACTAACTTACGGTAAAGGGTCCGTAAAACGGAATCAAAAACACAAGGAAAATCCAACACAAACTTATTCCACTCAGAATCAAAGAACACCAAACTTCAATCTTCATGCAATTAACACTAAATGAAAATTCTATACTTCAAATGCACCCCGTTTAATTTTCAGAATTGCCAGTCAAATTCTGATTTAAAAAAAACGATTTTCCAGACCAACATGTGATAAAAAATCCAGACGATTTTCAAGTTTATGACGTCAGCTTTACATATGTTCTCCAAGGGCTGAACCAGAAACTCTTTCGGAGGAGTGCGCAAATTGTGAATATTCATTTTATCTAGTGTAAAGCCTGCTAAATATTGGTAAAAGCTTCATTTATGTAGTGTAAAAACATTTTTCTTGGAGGGGGCGCGCGCCCCTCTGCGACACCCCCAAAAAAACATCAGTGGGTCCGGCCACCTCCTCCAAAGGGCCCCCTCGAAAATATGCTAACGCGAGCCCCTCTGCGAGACCCAAAAAAACATCAGTGGGTCCGGCCAACGCCTCAAGGGGGCCCCCTCGAAAATATGCTAACGCGGGCCCCTCTGCGAGACCCAAAAAAACATCAGTGGGTCCGGCCAACGCCTCAAGGGGGCCCCCCTCGAAAATATGCTAACGCGGGCCCCTCTGCGAGATCGAAAAAAAACATCAGTGGGTCCGGGCGGGCCCCTCTGCGAGATCCAAAAAAATCATCAGTGGGTCCGGGCGGGCCCTTCTGCGAGACCCAAAAAAAAACATCAGTGGGTCCGGCCAACGCCTCAAGGGGGCCCCTTCGAAAATATGCTAACGCGGGCCCCTCTGCGAGATCGAAAAAAAACATCAGTGGGTCCGGGCGGGCCCCTCTGCGAGATCCAAAAAAATTCATCAGTGGGTCCGGGCGGGCCCCTCTGCGAGACCCAAAAAAAACATCAGTGGGTCCGGCCAACGCCTCAAGGGGGTCCCTTCGAAAATATGCTAACGCGGGCCCCTCTGCGAGATCGAAAAAAAACATCAGTGGGTCCGGGCGGGCCCCTCTGCGAGATCCAAAAAAATCATCAGTGGGTACGGACGGGCCCCTCTGCGAGACTCAAAAAAAAACATCAGTGGGTCCGGCCAACGCCTCAAGGGAGCCCCTTCGAAAATATGCTAACGCGGGCCCCTCTGCGAGATCCAAAAAAAACATCAGTGGGTCCGGCCAACGCCTCAAGGGGGCCCCTTCGAAAATATGCTAACGCGGGCCCCTCTGCGAGATCCAAAAAAACATCAGTGGGTCCGGGCGGGCCCCTCTGCGAGACCCAAAAAAAACATCAGTGGGTCCGGGCGGGCCTCTCTGCGAGATCGCAAAAAAACATCAGTGGGTCCGGCCTACGCCTCAAGGGGGCCCCCTCGATAATATGCTAACGCGGGCCCCTCTGCGAGACCCAAAAAAACAACAGTGGGTCCGGCCACCGCCTCCAAAGGGCCCCATCGAAAATATGCTAACGCGGGCCCCTCTGCGATACCCCAAAAAAAACATTAGTACAAGTCGAAGCAAATTAGAATAGTAGACGAAAGAACAGGAAAAAACGAAAAATAACAATAACGCATGCACAAAACGCAAATTAACAGCTTAGTGACGTCAAATTGAGCAAGCGAATTCGTTACATTCATCTGCTTACGTCACACAGTAGCTAGATTAAAAAACAACTATTACGCATGCCCGAAAGTGCAAGAAATTTCGCATCTTTCAATAGTTCTAAATTATCCAATTTACAATATTTGACGCATTATCATTCCTCCAAAAAAACGTCGCCAAGCTCTACACATTTCTTTATGGTTGCCAGTCAAACAACCATCGGCAGGGTACTTTACTAACGTTGAACATCGCTCACGATGTCGCCAGAACCAAGGGGCACCGGATACGGAACATAGACCGGAAGAAGATAAACACCAAAGCGTAAAAAAAAAAGGAAAATGGAATGGGGAAATATCAGTTTTTGAATCTTTTTCTATGCCACGCGAAGAGAAAATGACACACTAATTGTTGTAAAATTCCGGAAAGTTTGCACGTATGATGCGCCAGTTACAGTAAAAGATGCAGCAAAAGAAACTTGAATTTGCGTTTACTGCACAAATAATGCTATGACAGAAGAACTCAGCAGTTCTTATGTAATTTTTTTTTCAGAAATTACGTACGATGTAATATGTTATAAAGCACTCGAAAAATGTGTCTGACTGACTGATTTTTGAAGGATAATGTGTTTTTTTGATTATTTTCGCAAGAATTTTTTAATTGGTAAATTGCGAGAAAATTGAAATGTTCAGTATTGATCTGTATACACTGAGCCGTAATCTTCAGGCGAGCAATAAGAATTGCAATAGTTCTTAAACCGTCAGAATCGATTATCAAGTGCTTATTTAGCTCACTGCAGTATCGCAATCAATATTGTAAATTTATGTTGTATCGCTAACATTTGACAGCATTTGTTTTTAATACAGGTTGATTCAAAAATATTGTGACCTATTTCAGAGCATCATAATATTTTATTGAATGAAGTCATTTACAGAAATGTTCAACGCCGTTTCCTTTAGTATAGTATACTTTACGTAAACGTTTAGAGCTTTTCCGTCCAATTTTGGGGGTATTTTTCCAATTTCCTCTTTGATTGCTTTTTTAAGCCCTTGAAATGTTCTTACTTTACGACTATTTAATTGTTTTTTTTTAAATATTCCCATAAAAAATAATCGCAAGGAACACACTCAGGGGATGGTGGTACCCATTTCTCAGGAGGATGAAAATTATTTTTTAAAAATCTTTCAGCTGTTTTATAGTTGATTTTGCAGTATGACTTAGTGCAGACTCTTCGTGAAAAATAAAGTTTCCTCGAGGGTAGAGAAGTTTACTGTCTATGATCATATGCTTCAAAATTTTATTCATAGAATTTAGCCTCTGATTTTACAAAATATGGTTTGTTAAACCTTAAGAGGACATTCCTATCCATACCATAATACTTGACGGCCAATTTGCCTTTTGCAAAACAGCTACGTCTTTGCGACGCTCTTCAAGAAATATAGTATTGAATCTTCGTTTTGCCAGTTGTGGATGACAGATGAAATAATGTTTCCTTCGAAGTTATCCATGTTTTGTATGTACCTTTGCGTAGAATTAAATATAGAGGCCAAGAACGTTTCCTTCGTTTTTCTACGGCAGACATTTGATGACAGACTGGTTTCTTCACTTTTTTATATCCAATTTCCTTTGCCCGAGGACAAATTGTTAATTTCAATACCTGCAGTTTCTTTGCTAAAGTTTTTTGAGGCACAGGATTTTCTACAGAGATATGTCTTTTTAGCTTCTTATTTTCTTTTTTACCAAGGACTTCCTTCCGTAAACGTTTTTTCTCTGGAACTTTTAATTGCCAGACAAATTTTATTTCTTTTCGAAGTTTAGAAGTAATCCATTAGAAAAATGTCTTTTCCGATTTTTAAATGCTTTAACATAATTTTAGCAACCATCCTTGAAATGCTTTAGGATTTTTTTTTTTCGGGTTTGCTGATCTAATTTCAGAGTTATAATTTACTGCTCTAATAAAAATGGTTCGATTGGTAGTTCAAACGTTTCATTTTAAAAATAAAGCTGGTGATAAAGCGCTTAAAATTTACCATAGATAGTTATATGCTTTTAAAATGGGTCACACTAATTTTGAATCAACCTGCATCTGCGTTATTACATGAAAGAAACAGTAAATCAAATAGATTTTATAATATTTTTCAATGAGCATTTAAAGCAATGGCTCTCAAAAATTATTCTTTCAGTTCACTAAAATTTTACTGGTAGCAGTATTGCCGGAATATCTCTGTTATTTGACGAATATCCGTTATTTTTCCATCTGCCAATTGATGAAACTTCTTCAGATTCAACGAATTGTCTTTTCCTTTTCTTTTCGGGAAGAGTTCGCGGAAATAAAACGTTTCCACATAGGACTGAAATTATTCGTTGAAAAGTGAGTAATTTCGTGAATAAAGGAGAGTTTTTCTGAGAGTTTTCTTTAGTGCATGAGGCAGACCTACAGATCTACTGAAAATGGTTACAAAGAATTAACAAGCGAGAAGTAAATTTAGCATGCGTCGAAAAGAATGTGAAAGGAATATTTTGCTTTTACTTTGAGATAAAAAAATGCTCCGATATAATACGAAATATGTTGCGAAAATATGTTAAAAATACAATTTTATTATCTTCTTTGCAAATATTTTCTAAAAAATTACGAAATACAGCTATCATTTGCAGGTTCTATGAAAAGTATATCCCATCTCATGAAGGAAAATGCATTTCTTATTTCAATTTTAACGACAATTTTTTTTTTTTTTTTTGTATGGTAAACTTTCCTCTAAGGATGAAGATTATTTACCTATTTGCACGTTTCAAAATGGTACCTTTAACCATAATCATTGAACTTTATTTTGGAAACGTAGAGTAACAAAATAGATTAACTACACCCACGGGAAATACTTTTCGAAATGTAAAATTTTGAAAATGCCATTTAAACACTGTATACTAAATTGCGTGATTATACAGGGTGAATTTGACATAATCTGCCAAACGAAAATGGGTGAAAGAGCAGCCCATGTGGAACATAAAAAACTCTAGAAACCCTGTCCTATCTCTAACCGTTTCCGAGTTATGGTGGATAGAAGGAAATTCTGTTTTTTGTTATACCGTCCCAAAAAAACCGAATTTGTGAGGTTTCTGAAAGACCTATGGTACATATTTAGAATGATAATAGGTACAAAATAGGTACATATTTAGAAAGAGCAGAAAAAATCCTATGAGGTGGCATCATTTGCATCAGGATATCTCTACTTTATGAGGAGCTACAAGCGCTGAAACATTGCAAAGTTAAAATTCGAATTGTAGCCAAAAACTGTAACCGGCGATTCCGCAAACACCCTTTTAGCTACAAGCGGTCATGTGTCCCAAAAAGTGGTCCATTCCACAAGCTTTAAAATGAGCCCACAATAAAGCATATTGGTGTTCTAGATCAGGAGAAATAAAATTTTTTGTTTGCAATACATCACCGAAATCGGCGTTCGTCGAATAAGGATACACACGAGGTGGCATGGTCTTTCCTATTTTTAATATCATGTCCGGCTTCAGCCTGCTGTTTTGTCAGATGGAAAGACGAAAGCTATAAAGCCAAACAAGAAAAGTAGCATTTTATTAAGTTTAGAAATACAACAATGGAAACAAAAGAAGTATGACGTTTCCCACGTCTTTCACAAAGGAGTATGCAAAGAAATTACCAATGCGTATCTAGCATCTACTAGTAACTAGTATGATGAAAACACATACTATGCATTATGTACTTAGTAACAGATTTGTATACGTTTAATTTACCCAGCATCTAGTATTCGTTTGGCGAATTTCGGCAAATGCCTTATTAGACGAAATCCGATTTCGGTGATGTATTGCAAACAAAAAATTATATTTCTCCTGATCTAGAACAGCAATATGCTTTATTGTGGGCTCATTTTAAAGCTTGTGGAATGGACCAGTTTTTGGGACATTCGACCGCTTGTAGCTAAAAGGGTGTTTGCGGAATCGCCGGTAACAGTTTTTGGCTACAATTCAAATTTTAACTTCGCCAATGTTTCAGCGCTTGTACCTCCTCATAAAATAGAGATATCCTGGTGTAAATAATGCCAGCTCATAGGATTTTTTCTGCTCTTTCTAAATATGTGCATTTTTAACGCAGGTCTTTTAGAAACCTCACAAATTTGTTTTTTTTTTTCAGACGGTATAACAGAAAACAGAATTTCCTTCTATTCACCAAAACGCGGAAACGGTTAGAGATAGAACAGGGTTTCTAGAGTGTTTTATGTTCCACATGGGCTGCACATTCACCCATTTTCGTTTGACAGATTATGGCAAATTCTCCCTGTATAAGTAGACTAACTTTGAAAGCAAACAATAAATAGTAGTATCATGAAAGTATTTGTTGTACTCATTCAAGACCGTTAAATATTAAATACAAGATATTGTAAAGCAGTGTCTTTTCATACTTAGATTTTTAAACAACTTGGCCTAGTAAAAGATAACAATATAAAACTCTTTCATTAAAATACTGCGGTCAGATATCTCAAATCATCATACCACAGTTTACTGCAAATTTGAAATAAATTATTAAAATCTACTCATCAAGTGACTTAAAAAACTAAATTAAAAACATTTTAACACACACATATATATATATAACTATTCTGGGTAAAGTTGATTCCGTTAAATATTTAATCGTAAATAGGCATTTTAATTCTTACCTTAAGCCTTTCCTGTAATTTGCATATTTAGATCTTAAAAAAGAAATATATATTGACATGTGCTTAAAAGTTGCATTTTTTACAAAAATTAATCGACTAATTAATCAAAGTTCACAAAAACTGTATTGCAATATTTTCCACAATTTGTTTAGAGTTTAAATAGTGTTTTGATAACTCTTTCTTTTTTAGCAAACTTGCAATGCAAATTTGTTTAAATTTCTCAAATAACTAATAGTTCATGATAAGCAAACACGCGTTCATCTATCATTCAAATTTGAAAACACATATCCAATGCATAGATTTTTTAAATTAATAACATATTAGTTTAGAAACATTTACTTTAGTTTATCATCTGAAAAAATATTAATGGTGCAAAATTTAAAAAAAAAAAATTCAATCAGTTTAGCAAAATAATCAGTTAGTCAGCATGAATAAATTAGATTTCGTAGGGAGAAACGATACTTTTAGGTGAAATTTCTTTTAGAGAAAACGAAACATTGTAAAATGATAAAAGCGTTACCTCGTGAATTTTTTCATTTTAAAACAGTAGTCATTTTTAAAAATAAGTCAATATAAGAATAAACTTTCAGATATTTATATTATTCAAATATTTTCCATAGGACCTTGTTTCCAAACTCACTTTAATTTTGAAATAAGCCGATAGATGGCACCAAGAAACCAAATGGATGAAGTGGCGACACACCATAGAGCACATACGGAAGTTTCAGCTCAGTAGCTGCTTTCAAATTATCGTAAGACGCTATTTTCTACATTATTTTTTTTTTTTTGTAGTGGATAAAATTTCATATCTGTATTTAAACTTAACATAAACGTATTAGTATTATGTTTACCGTTTTGATATTGCTTGCAATAAAAATGGGTTTCTTTTTTTAACGCAACTATGCGTTTATTTTCCAAATAACTTACACTAATTTACCGCTACTCGTCGAAGTAGTGTCAAAGTTCCAATATGGCGGCGGGGCAGGTCTTCCCAAGAGCATGTGGGACACGCATCTCGTTGTAAAACCTGCTTTCTGCCATCCTACAAAGAAGATAAGTCGAGGAAATGAAAACAAAATGAAGTCAGCTATACTGTCTGGTACTATCGATAAAAATCAGCTGAAAATTTATCTAAAAAAGAAGCTGCTAAACGAAACGCATAAAAGGAGAAAGGAAAAAAAATAAACAAATCCTGAAGCTGTTGGCATGAAGCTGTTTGGACCTTCGTCTTCACATGTAAAAGGCATTAAAACAACAAATCCTGAAAAAGAAAAGTGGCATGGTATTTTGTCTACGGCCAAAGAAAAGTGGGTGTGATGCAACAAATACGCGCATGGAGACTGAACCACAGTGTGGCGTAATTCGCGAACATTTCAATTTGTTTTGACTAACTTCACCTGCAGCTGCATTTTTTGGGGCCTAGTGCACCACTACTGTGACATTCTGTTTTTTCTCTCTCCTTTTTTTAGTTTAGCTTTGAGATTGCATGGAAAGTGGCAGGCTCCGTTGTATCGGAGACCTGAAGTTATTAATGATTCTAAACTGTTTTCTTGTACATAATGTATATACAAATTTTGTAAGATAATGTAATCCAGTAATTAAATTTTAATAGTTAAAAGTTTGGTTATTGCTTCAAGCAGTCTTGCAGATTATACAATACGTCTTTTCGTCTGATATCTAGGACCGGCCCCACCTTCGCAGGCACCCCTCAGAAAGGTAAGCAGTCTTACCTTATTTTATTTGTTTCCTAAATTTTTTGGTTTTTCGTAGGAAAAGTAAAAACTGGCGCCCGAACGTGGACTGCCAAGAAGGTAGGGAATAATTTTCATGTTGATTCAGAGTAAATAATAAAGAATTGTAAATAAATATTTGATTGAATTAACGTAGTTGTTTGAAAATTTAATTAGGAAATATTAAAATGGCAGACGCAGAGCTAAATAAACTAAAGAAAAAGCGCGGAATTGTGCGTTCGTCAGTAACAAAAGTTATTACGAAATTAGAAACGGAACTAGCGAAATCGGAAGTTGATGTTGCTGAGTTGGAGTTACTTATGGAGCATTTTAATGAAAAAACAGAAAAATTAAAGATCGTTGACTCGGAAATAGAAAATTTGTTAGCAATAACTGACTTAGAGGAAGATTTAAATAGCGTAGAGGAATACACGGAAAAAATAACGACTTGTAGATTTTTAGCCAAAAGAAAAATTAAAGAATTTAAAAATGACAAACAAAAGGTGGAACATACCTCGATTGATCGTGAGTCAGAAGTTAAATCAGCAACAATTAGTGTTAAATTACCTAAATTAATAATTCCGAAATTTTATGGGGATTTAAATGAGTGGCTTGCATTCTGGAATTCATTTTGTTCTTCGATTCACGAAAATCCGTCTCTAAATGGAGTAGATAAATTTAATTACCTTAAGTCATTTTTTGGGGGGTACAGCTTTAAATACAATAGACGGATTGGAGTTAACGGAAAAAAATTATGCGTCGGCAGTTGAACTTTTGAAGGGTCGTTTTGGAGACAATAGTATGTTAGTCAATGCACATATTGAACAACTGTTAAAAGTGACTCCTTTAAGGAGTTCAGCTGACGTTAAGCAAGTTAGAAAATTATTCGATTATATTCAAAAAAATTTGCGTGCTTTACAGAGTCTCGGTGTTACGTCTGATAATTATAGCGCTATTTTAACACCGCTGTTATTAAAATCTCTCACTTCTGATTTAGTGTTGGAATATAATAAAATTGCAACCGCAAATTTTAATTTGGAAAACTTATTGGATTTTCTTTCCAAACAGTTAACAGCTAGAGAAAAATCATTTACAAATACGTCTACGCATCCTCGTAACTCAGAAGGCAGTAAGCAAATTTTCGTTGACCGGTCGAGCCGTAAATTTAATCAGCCCACTTCAGCAGAATTAATTTCGACAGAAATAAATAAAAAACAAACTCCGAACTGCATTTTCTGTAATAAGTCTCATTTTTCGTCGGAATGTATTTGCGAATTCAATGTCGATTCAAGAGAGGGTGAACAAATGTAAGCAGTTAGGTTACTGTTTCAGGTGCGTGAGGGGTTCACATAGAAAATCAGAATGTAGGTCACGCGTTTTTTGCAAATTGTGTAACAGTACTAATCACTTATCAGTAATGTGTTTTAAAGATAATGAGAATTCGAAACCGGACTCTGAACAAACTTGTGATAAGCGTACGAGCTTAAATGAACCTGAGAATAATTTGTCGAATACAATTAATGAAAGGGTATATTTACAAACTGTCATTGTGAAAACACGTAGGGATAAGAGAGATTATTTCTTGAGAACGATTATAGATACAGCATCATCGCGGACATTTTTAAGCAAATTTGCCGCTAATAAGTTGAATTTGCAATGTATTGGATCGGAATCCGTATTGCACGGTCTGTTCGGAGGGGAGGAAAAAAGATTGTATCATAAGAGATATTCTATTGATGTTCGAGATATTCATAATAAGTTTAATTGTACCTTAAATGTAATGGATCAACAAAAAATTTGCGCAGCTGTTCCGAAATTAGAAAATGACCAGATAATTCAGGAGTTGAAAAATAATAAAATTTATCTCAGTGACTTAAGCATAAAAGAAAACCTTTGTTTGTATGAAGAAGATCCTAAAGAAATACATCGTCTTGAAGGTGCAGATTATGCGGAAAAGTTTTATACAGGGGAAATAAAAACTCTATCTAATGGGTTGATTGCTATGAATACACGTTTCGGATGGACTCTTTTAGGCGCTGCTGCAGGGGAGGAGTGGTCAGGTCATAGTGAAACTCTACTTTCTTTGCATGTCAATAGCGTCAAAATAAGCGATATATGGTCCCTTGATTCACTAGGAATCACAGATCCCGCGCTGTCTCACTAAAAAAGAAAATGAAGAATCTGCTTTACGATATTTTAATGAAACGATTACGAGAGATAGTGAGGGTCGTTATGAGGTCGCCCTTCCATGGGTAGAGAACCATCCGGAACTCCCTGATAATTTATCCTTATCTAGAAAACGGTTAAAAAATTGTGTTAATACTTTAAAAAATAAAGATTACCTGAATCAATATGAAAATGTGTTTAACGAATGGATAACAGAAGGGGTAATTGAAGTAGTTAGTGATAACAATGACAAAATTATAGAGGGGTGCCACTACCTGCCACATCGGGCTGTCATTAAAGAACATTCTACTACTCCTGTGTACTACTCCTGAACATTCTACTACTCCGTATTTGACGCCTCCGCGAAAGAAAGGAATGCGGTTTCTTTAAATGATTGCATTCAAAAGGGTCCTAAATATCTTGAGCTAATTCCTAAGCTCTTAAATAACTTCCGTATAGGGCTTTATGGAGTCACAGCGGATATTAGGCGAGCATTCTTACAGATTTCTGTACGTCCGCAAGATCGTGATTACCTCAGATTTTTGTGGTGGGAGGGCGACAACCCAGAGAATTTAAAAATATACAGACACGAGCGTGTCGTTTTTGTCGTAAGTGCCAGTCCCTTTCTTCTTGCAGCCACCATAAATTATCATTTAGAGGGAGTGGAAGAACATCATCGGGCCACTGCTGTAAAATTGAAAGAGTCAATGTATGTTGCTAACTGCGTGGCCAGTGTTGATTCGCTGGAAGAGTTAGAAACTTTCATGAATCAATCAAAGGATATTATGCAGGCGGCAAAATTTGACTTACGGGATTGGCGTTACAACGAATTGCCAAATCGAGACTCGAACTCGGAACCTGACTTACATTGCAGTGATAAAGAAGAAATAGTTTCGGTGTTAGGGATAAAGTGGAACCTGCGTAAAGATACTTTAATGTTAGATGTGAAAGGAGAACCAGGATTGTCGCCAAATAAGAGACAATTTCTTTCAATGCTGCATCAGATATTTGACCCCATCGGGTTTGCTAGCCCTGTTACGATCATCCCCAAACAGATTTTGCAAGAATGCTGGAAAAGAAAAATTAATTGGGATGAAATTCTACCCCCAGACTTAGCTAAAAAATTCATTCGATGGGCGGCTCAAATAAAATGTTTAGCTGAGATAGAAATTCCCCGTAAGATTCCAGCTTTAGATCAAAACATCACATTGCACGTTTTTTGCGATGCAAGCTCAATAGCTTATGCTACGTGCATTTTTTTAAGACGTGATAATGGGAATAAGGTTGAATGCCAACTTTTACAATCCAGAGCGAAAATTGCCCCAGTGAAATCTTTAACGATCCCCCGGTTAGAAGTCTTATCCTGCGTCATAGGCGCCAGATTGGCTAAAACGGTAAAGGAGGATTTGAACATGGAGGGCACAACAACCTTTTATTGGTGTGATTCCATGAATGCTCTATATTGGATCAAGAAGCAGGAAAATTGGGCGACTTTTATTTTGAACCGTGTTAATGAGATTAGAAGGATTAGTGATCCAGAAGATTGGCGTCATATACCTGGCAGGTTCAACTCAGCCGATTTACCGTCACGTGGCTGTCATCCAAGGGAACTAGAAAAATCAAAATGGTGGTTGGGTCCAAAGTGGTTATATCAACCACCCGAAACATGGCCCACCTTGTCAGATGGTGATTTTGACACAAACATTGTAAATTCTGAAAGAAGAAAATCAGTGATGTCATCCAGTAACACGAATGTTGAATATACCGATTTATTTGAAAATATTTCAGACTTCTCTAAAATTGTAAAAACAGTTAGTTGGATTTACAGATTCTTCAAAAACGCTCGAGTTGACCCACCTCAGAGAACGAGCGGGCCCATCAGCTTGGAAGAAGTAAACCAAGCTGAAATAATTGTGTATAAAGTAATTCAAAAACAGTCCTTTCCTAACAGTAATAGTAAAAACCTCCGCAAACTTCAGCCAATCACTGATGCTAAGGGCATCATCCGAGTGAAGTCCAGAATTTTACAGCGTGATGACGACGAAAATTTCAGATTTCCAATAGTGCTTCCTGCTGATCATTCAATTGTGTTAAAACTAATTCAAAAGGAACATGAAAATATGGGTCATGCGGGTACCCAATTTGTGATGAACAAATTACGAGAAAAATTCTGGCTCTTAAAAAGTAGGAGAACAATTAGAAAAATTGTACGTAGTTGCGTGCATTGCCGAAAATTCGACTCGCCGGTCGGAGAGGTCCCACAGTCGGCTTTACCAGAAGACCGGGTAAGAGATGCTAAAATTTTTGAAATCACAGGGGTAGACCTAACAGGACCTTTGTACATTAAAGGTAAACAGAAGGTGTGGATAACACTTTTTACATGTGCCATTTATAGAGCGGTTCACCCCGAACTTGTCTCCAGCCTGTCTACCGAGACATTCCTGCGAGCTTTCAGACGATTTGTATCACGTCGAGGTCGACCTGCAGTTGTATATTCTGACAATGGAACTAATTTTGTGGGAACAGACAACCTGTTCAAAAATATCGATTGGGACAAAATAGCGTCAGTTGCTGTGGAGCGAAAAATAGACTGGAAATTCATTCCACCTTCTTCACCTTGGTGGGGAGGTTGGTGGGAGAGGTTAATCGGTGTAATGAAAGGAATTTTAAGAAAAATACTTGGTAGATCTTCTCTAGATTACGAAACACTTCTTACTGTATTGTGTGATGTAGAATCGACGATAAACGGTAGATCACTTACTTACCTGTCCGAAGACGTGAGTGACCTCATCGCACTGACACCGGCGATGTTCCTACACGAGTTACCCATGTCAGGTGTGTCAGACATCGATCATGTAGATAATGCTTCGATGAAACGAGCATTGATTTACCAGAACGATCAAGTTACGCAATGATTTGCGCAAACGTTTCAGAATTGAATACCTCGGCCAGCTAAAGCAGAATTGGAAATACATTAAAGATCCTACTTCTTTGAAAGTGGGGCACATGGTATTACTGTCCACTAATAAAAAAAGAGTGAACTGGCCCTTAGCCAGAGTTTCTGAAATTATTCCATCTGCGGACGGTCATGTCCGTCTAGTAAAAGTGAAAACTAGTGATGGTGAACTAATTCGTACTGTGCAACAGTTGATACCACTGGAAGCAGACTTCTGTTATCACAGTGATTTTGTCCGAAGGTTGAGGTCTTCCAATGCTTCACGACCTCAAGGTGGGAGTGTGGCGTAATTCGCAAACATTTCAATTTGCTTTGACTAACTTCACCTGCAGCTGCATTTTTTGGCGCCTAGTGCACCACTACTGTGATGACGCAAGGAGCTCACAGACAGTGAACATTCTGTTTTTTCACTCTCCTTTTTTTAGTTTAGCTTTGAGATTACATGGAAAGTGGCAGGCTCCGTTGTATCGGAGACCTGAAGTTATTAATGATTCTAAACTGATTTCTTGTACATAATGTATATACAAATTTTGTAAGATAATGTAATCCAGTAATTAAATTTTAATAGTTAAAAGTTTGGTTATTGCTTCAAGCAGTCTTGCAGATTATACAATACGTCTTTTCGTCGGATATCTAGGACCGGCCCCACCTTCGCAGGCACCCCTCAGAAAGGTAAGCAGTCTTACCTTATTTTATTTGTTTCCTAAATTTTTTGGTTTTTGGTAGGAAAAGTAAAACACAGGAAGATGTTACATATTTTGCTTGCATTCACTGTGATTCATACAATGAAGTTTTCTGTTAAAAAAATCTGCTTTTGTAAAATTGTTAGGTGACAGTTTTTTGTAAAATCATTAAATGGTATTTGTTTTCCATATTCAGCTACATTTTCTATTACTTTGTTGTTATCTTACCTACTTTTATTATGCCTTCTTAGTTAACAATAAAAAATATGTATTAAGTTACAAGCATTAATTTACAGGCAATGTTGTTCTTCTGCATTGCTTGTGCTATAATCCTTAAAGAATATTTCGAAAGTTTGCCACTGTACATTTTTTGGTTGACTGGAAAACTAGCCCCGCATACCGGGTACAATTTCCAACTTAAGATGAACAGACTTATAACCACTTCCTGTCAAAAAACATACTTCCTTTTTTGAAAAATAATTGTGCAGGTTTCTAGCTAAAAATGTAGGAAATTCAATTATATCCTGTTTATCTTATTGATTGAAGTGAAACCATTTCCCAATGCTGAAAAAACGGCAGTCGTTGCCATCGCTCGATTTAACTACCAGCAAGATGGAGTTAAGTCGATAGAATCGTTCATCGCATACCACAGATCTAGAGACCATTTTTGACCCAGCTGGCTATGCGCAGTCACAGCATAGCCGTAGATCACCATCTTGCTAGTAGTTAAATCGAGCAATGGCAACGGCTGCCCTTTTTTCAGCATTGGGCAGTCTATTCAGTTGTTCTTCTACATCAATGTATTTCCATCGTATTCGTTCATTTTTCATCAGCTGCTAGTGCTGTTAAAAATAATCCTGACAATTTTGCAAATAATCGCCAATTTTACGAGAAATGGTTTGCTAAAAAGTAAAGGTTCTCGTGCAACTATGTCACCCTTAAATATTTTTAAAGAAATCAAATTTATTCTTCGTGACTGGCAACAGTCTAAACGTCAAAGTTTTGTGTCCTCAGGGCGAGGTCACCGTGCCTTAAAGGGTTAAAACATATAAAATAAAACTTACAAATTTTTTTTAAAAAGTGTAAAAATGTGCCTCGGTTTCCCGTAAGCTAACTAGGAGCTTTCCTTCAAAAAAAAGTGTTTCATAAAATGGCATTTTAATGAACTACATTTGTTTTCAGATCCAATGAAAAATTGAAACAAATGAATCTAGCGCACGCGATTCATTTGAGGCATTGAACTTATCCCACGTGAATTGTTACCTAAAGAATGGGTCAGACTAATAATTGGCACTACTTTTCTTTATCACAGTCAAACATTAGCTCCTCAACGTTAATTTTAAAGTATTTTCAATACACAATTTTACGTCTTATATATTCTAATATGTACATTTTGCATTCATGCGGAAATGCATTTTCTTTTACGTGTGTTTGTATCCTACAATTAAATATTATACTATTTATAGTATATAATGCCTAAACAATTTGCAGCTGTTTTTCTAAGGCAAGAGCTAAACAGAATAATATCCACGTCTTTTGTCTGATGTTCTTTTCTTGGAAAATACCATAATACGCTTTGTTGACTATTTCGATGCTTTCCGTTCCAGTAGAAAAGTAATACTTAACTGAAACAAGTCCGATGTAAAAACAATACTGTAAATTTTCATTATTTTCAAATAAAACTTCCTCTATGCTTTAAAATCTAGGACCACAGGGTTTTTAAATGAAGATTCCAGAAACATTCGAAAAGTTATATTTATTCGCAGAATACGCATATATAAGCGGGAAAGTTTCTTAAATAATTCCATAGCAAAATTAAAATGTATATATATATATATATATATATATATATATATATTATATCGTTACAGCGATGTTACATTTAAAAGGTAAATAAAAGAGATTTTATACTTCTAAAGAGAAAATTGAGGATAAGCATTAGTTTTTTATTATCCTGTATTCATAAGAGTGAAACAAATTTTTATATAGAAATATATTTGAAAATTTTAATACAAAACAAAAATAAAAATCCATCATTATTTGTCTTTTTATTGATTTGTTATTCGTTTTAGTTATTCAGCTATTTTTAAACATGTTGCATGTGTAGTTAGTTCACAGCTGCATATCCTGTGCTAATTACAGATGCAGATTTTATAAAAGTAATTTAATTAAATTTATTATACTATGAATGACCATGTAGAGAGAGTATGATTCAGTAAATGTTAATAAATAACTTGGGCCGGATATTTATGTTTAAGTTACAACAATTAATATAGATCTGGAATTATTTCAAGAAGCTTGAAATTGAAATTAAATTCAATAGATATGAAATAAATATTATGAATTTTCGGGGTCAGTAATGTTCACTGTTCAGTCATTATTTTTCATCATGCTGGAAATATGATGAAATCTAACAATCAAATTGATATTTACGATAGCATTTCTACAACACAAGCCTTTGTGTTGTAAATAAGAACTGGTTGTTATAATTCAAAAATGGGAATATTTTTTTTAGTTTTCTTAGCAACACTGAAAGTGTTTGACAGTGCAAAACTTTGTTCATCATGATCAGCTTTGATTTGTAACTGAAGAAATATGTTGTAACGGAGGAGTAAACACTGTGCTTTATTTCCAAGAAGACTTCCAATAATACGTCAAGTATGAAAAATGTCAGCATGTTGATAAACATATATTTATACAAACAAAAAAATTCATTTGAAACAATGACTTTATTCATTGTTTTAATTTAGAATTTGACATTGTTACGGAGACTCGGAAGTTGAGCCTCCATTGTTTGAAAACTGATTGTGATACATTATTGAGAGACCCAATATTTTGCAACAATCAAAAATAGAAAGTATTTCTTACAAAACTTT
>JAWZYV010018108.1:0-80300 GCA_038373885.1 Cheiracanthium punctorium
TTCAATGGAGAGCATTACTTTGAGAGCCTTAATATTCTGTATGCCAACATTGTTTTCTTTCAAAAAAGCGAATCTCTAAAATAAGTTTTCAAGAAGGACTTACCATAGAGTGCGATGTATTTGTTCGTTTTTCTCCTGTAAAAAAACTGTAATGCTACTTACAATATTTTCAATACGGTACATGGTACTGTACGTAAAAAAAAATAATAAATAAAATTCGCACATATATTTACGACAGTTAGAACACTGGACGGGTCGACAACAGAACGGACAAACAAACTGAAATCATTCAAATTTGTTGGCAAGTTAAAAATATAAATATTCATTTTATATAACATAACGGTATCGGACTAACACGGAGAACCAGAATCTTATTCTTTGAAGGGTTAGCAGTCTAAAATTTATTTTCCAAGCACTAAAAAATCAAACTTTGCAATTTTGTTCCATGTAAATGCGTTAAGCCGTTTTGGGTTCTTACGCATTAACTGATTTTCGTCGGTCGGAGAAATTCCACTTACATAGGCCCCCTCCCACTCCTACGCAGATAGTCCTTAGCCATTCCTACGCAGATAGTCCTTAGCCATTCCTACGAAACGCAATACAGTGAAACCTCTCTGAGCGGCCACCCCACCGTATCGAGAATATTTGGCCGATCAGAGGGGTGTCCGTTCTGGAAGTTTTTATTTACTATTACAAGATAATCACTATAATGCGTAATATAAACAAATCTGACACATATTCCTTATTTAAAATGAAATGTAAAACTTATCTAAAGAGAAACTAGTACTTTATTCAATGATTTCTTAAACTTTTTTGTAAAAAAGGATACCTTGTTTATTTTTCCGCTCAAAACTAAAGCTTCCAGTGAGTAGAATTTCCCGAAATATGAAATGGGCGAACCCGGTCTGTGGCCGTTTAGAGGGGTTTGGGTGGCCGCTGATAGAGGTTATTTTAACGTTAGGTCTATGAGCCGAAAAATCCCTGCAATGAAAAACTGGCCGTTTAGAAGGGTGACCGCTGTACAGGGGTGGCCGCATGAAGGGGTTTCATTGTACACTAAATCGGTCGATTACAGAGCGAGTAACTATTTTTCAAAATTTCCAATGAAATCGCCATAGCTTAATATTATCACATTTGATATTTTTCGATTTACCGCCAAATAATGAAAATATCGCCAATCTCTTCATTTTTCAATGAATTTTTTTCGTACCCTATTTGGCAATTTATAGCAAAAGTCGCCAACATTGGCGAATTTGGGCACAATTTGAGGGAGGCACGCGGATTGGTTGTTGGATTATTAGCTAATTATATTGCAGTTTACAGTATTATATGCTGTAAATACATGCCCGTCTCTAAACTGCCATTGACCGTATTGTTTTGGAAATATTTTGAGTTCTCTTGTAGAAGAACTATTTAACTATACAGACACTATTTTCGATGGAAACTTTATCTTGTAATCCTTAACAACATATATCAATTCTGTTTCATTTCAAATAGCAGAGTATCGCTAAAACTAGTCAAAGTCCCTAGTGAAGGCAACTGCAACGGGCTCTGGAAAAGAACGTTTGACGAAAGCGTGTCTACACTTAATATATTTAATCTTCGTCCACCTAAAATAAATAACTTCATATTCAGTCAATAGTTTTTGAATATTTATTTGCAGATGTGCGTTGTTTGTGGATCTGAAATCACCTTTTTTCCATGCAAAACACCACCTACTGGAAGCCCTTATGACTTATGACTTATGACTTATGGAGGGGAGGCCCACAAGGGGCCAGGCACCGCGACCATGGGTCTATTGTACCAACCCCAAGTCCTGAAAAAAATGGAAAGTCCTGAAGGGCCCTATGAAAATAGCCCAGTAGCAGATGCGAACATCAGCATAGACCTAACAGACATTTTGTGAAGCTCCCAGGGCTCAATGACATGGCGCCCAAGATGCTCAAACCTGTAAGCCGAAAAGTACTCACACTCACAGAGGATGTGCAACGCAGTTTCCTCTTTAAGAAGACAACCCCGACAAGTGGGATCATCGACAATCTTCATTATATTTAGATGCCTTTTAAGGCAACAGTGCCCAGTTAGCAGACCAATAGCCCTACGGAGACTGGACCTATTGAGACGCAGAAGTTCCTTGCATCTGTCACCAGGGAAGCCAAGATTAATCTCTTTAGCCTGCCTCTGGCCACCACAATTAAGCCAGTTAGAATACTGAAGCCTCCGAAAGTGGTTAAGAACAGTATCCCTATAACTTTTACCCGAGATGCCAAGAACCGGCTCAGGGCCAACAAAAGAGGAACTAGAGCCCGCCCTGGCAAGGAAATCGGCCATCTCATTGCCGGGAATGCCAGAATGGCCAGGAACCCAATACAGAGTAACCTTATTGAGACGAGAGAGCTTTCAAAGCTCCAAATAACACTCCCAGACCAAGTAGGAGGAAATAGCAGTGCTTTGTAAGGCTAGCAAAGCAGCCCTACTGTCAGAGCAAATGAAGATATGCTTCCTGGAGTATCCAGCCTTTAAGCAGAAAACACTACACATGAGGATAGCATAAACCTCTGCCTGAAAGACAGAGGCATGAAGACCCAGAGAATAAGAGAGCTTAATACTGGAAGCCCTTTAAACTAAACTTTTTACTAAACTTCCTTGAGCGCATCTTGTGTACAGTAATTATGCAAAAAGTTTGTGTCAACCATTTTATCAGTTTCAGCTGATTTAATTATAACTACTACCCTGTATGAAGAAAAGCAATTTTTATGTATCCGTCGTTGCTTCCCGGCATGGACTCTCAAGTCTGCTTCAGGTGTTAATGATGCTGATTTAAAGGATTTTTGGTTAAGGCTAGTAGCTTTTGGTAATTTTTATATTTTGGTATTAGTGACTTTTCTTTTAATTTTTTGGAGATAAGTGTGCAATGTAAAATTTAAAAATGTTCAAAATAAGGTCGGAAAAAAACTATGTTAAAAAAAACTCCCTCTCGTTAATTAAAAAAAAATTCAAATTTTATATTTGCATATGAACCCCGTACAAAAAAAAATTCCCAATTAGGAAAATGTGCCCGACACAATCAATAGGTGATGCAGAAAATTTCAGTCTTTCATCATAAAATGCCTCCGCGATATCTTTAAAAAAGCATAATCAGGCGCTGTACATGATTTTGAATTTGAATGTTTACTGCTAGAATGGAAAAATTCGTTTTATTTCGTAATTTCTGTACATCTCCTGAAATGCAATCATTCGAAGAGATTTTTTCCCCTTCGAGAGCCATTGAAAAGTGGTTTAAGTCAGCCTATATTTATCTTAATATCTCTGACACTTTTTAGAATATAATTCTCGAAATTCGTAAGCAACCTCAACTGTGCATGAGGAACATTTTACTCATTGGGGAATTTTTTTTTATACGAGGGTCGTATGCAAATTTAAGAAGTGTAAGTTTTTGAAAATTAATGAAAAGAATTTTTCCTTGATAGAGTCTTATTTACGACCTTATTTTGAACATTTTTTCAGCTTACATTGTCCACTTATCTTTAACAGATAAAGAATCGAAGGTCGTTACCACGTTTTTGCGACACCCTGTGCATATACATAATACGTTCTTACGCTTGGCACCAATATACCGTATAACATATTGCACATCGAATGTATTTTGTATGTCTCTGTAAAAAGTTGATTAATTTTGCGGATTACCATTTTATATGGCGAGCATGTAATTGTACACCTCAAGTTTAAACTTGTATTTTTTCATGTCCCAAAATTACCACCATAAGACCGTAACGCATTAAAAATATTTTGTGTGTCCCTGTAAAAAGTATATTAACTTTACGTCAGTGGCGAGCGTGTAAATATGTATATCACTATTAAATATTTAACTTGTTATGTTCTACTACTACCGCCTACTGGCCGTAAATTTAGCATGTCGGTAATCTTTTGTGCAGCCTTGTAAAAAGTATTAATTTTGCGTTTAGCATTTTTAAGGTCAATAGCGTAATTATAAACTCAGTATTAAATATTTATTTATTTATTGTTTATTTGACTATTACTAACACTAGACCAGAACGTATCGAAAATATTTTACTGAAATATTTATCATTTCGAGGTATCGAAAATATTTATCACTAGCTTAAGTACCCGTCGTTGACGGGTTAGTACTGAATGCAAATTTCCAAAAAGCAAGAACTTTCGTCAGCATTGTAGGAGTACACAGAATGGATGTAGTATGTTGCCAAAGTAAAGAAAGCGAAGTTATAATTTTTATGTATTGCTAAAATATTGCAGGTTAGAGAGTCACTAAGTAATATCATTTCATTCGCTTTAGTCGTAATTATGTGATGCGCGAACGAATATTTACGCATATTGAAATAATTTTTGCAAAATCTCAAAATGTAATAAATATTTTTGAAAAACTGTAAGCCTAGAATTTAAGTTGAGTGACAACCTATCATGTCATCAAATTTCGTTTCATTCCCTGCAGTCTTTATTTCTTGATGCAGGAACAAAAGTTCAGCATTTTAAAACGATTTTCACAAAATCTCAAAATGTAATCAAAATATTTTAAAAATTCAACGTCTATAAATTAATATTAGAAACTACCTATTCTATCACCGAATTTCGTATCATACGTATTAGTCGTTATTACGTGATGCTTGCAGAAATATAAACGTATTTTGAGAGAATTTTCACAAAATCTCAAAACCTAATAAAAATGTTTAAAAAGTTGGACACCTATAGTTTATGTTGAGCAACCATCTATCATGTGACCCAATTTCATATCATTCGCTTTAGTCCTTATTATGTAATGCGTGAACAAAGATTCACTCAGTTTTAAACGATTTTCGCAAAATTTCGAAATCTGATCAATTTTTTTTTATTAGATGCTTATAGTATAAGGGGAGTTATGACCACCTATCATTTCACCAAATATCATTTTTTCATCTTTGCAGTAATTACGTGATGTGCGAACACAAATTTACGCAGTTTGAAGCGATTTTCGCAAAATCTCAAAATCTAATGAAGATTTTTTAAAAATTTGACGCCTGTGCTTAAGTTGAGTGACCACCAATCATGATACCAAATTTCATTTCAATCGCTTCAGTCGTTTTACGTGATGCTCGAACACGAATGACGCAGTTTAAACGATTTCGCAAATCTCAAATCCATCAGATTTTTAAAATGGACGCTATGTTTAAGTTGAGACCACCAATCATGATACCAAATTTATTTCAATTGCTCAAGTCGTTTATTCGTGATGCTCGAACATAAACTTACGCAGTTTGAAAGGATTTTTCGCAAAATCTCAAAATCCAATCAAGATTTTTTAAAAATTCGACGCCTATGTTTGAAGTTGAGTGATCACCTATCATGACACCCAATTTCATATCATTCGCTTCAGTCGTTTTTACGTGATTCTTGAACACAAAAAAGCGTCACGGACAGAATGACAGAACGAGAGACACTTTTTTTTAGGGTCACACCGGATTCCCAGGTGCTTGAAACGGATAGAAATCGCAAAATTTTTGAATTCCAAGAAATGTACAGACAAAAGTCTAACTTTATTTTTATAGATTTCATCTGTTAGCGTGTGTACGCCACAATAATAAATATATTTTGTTATGTTGCATTATTACTGTCGGTACATTGCAAAAATAACAATCGTAAATCTCTAGTGTAACCCTGAAAAAAGTATATCATTTATACATTCGCTAGTTCAGTAGCAAGCAAGTAGTTATACAACTCAAAAATAATTATTAATTTTGTATGAATGACAACTATTTCATTAGAAAACAACATGAAGTGTTTTGTTTGTCCCCTTAAAATGTGTATTTAAGTGCGTTATGTCCCCATCTTAACAAGCTCAAAGTAGAGCGCCAATCCAAGAAAAATATCGGTCAATCCCACGGAAGAGTGCTTCAAAATCAATGGTTACAGAGCGATTTTTTTTTCCATAATTATAGCGGAGAGGAAATGAAACTGGTGGACCTGCGCTTGAATGAAATGCGCTTCATAATCAATGCGTATCACATATAATATAATAATTACCATTTCAATAATTTAATCAGTGGAATGGGAAAGTGCTCGAAATGAATGCGTGTAGCATGATTTTTATGCCTTGCCTTTAGACTACTCCAATGGTAGAAGCTTCTAGAAGGAGTTTTGGAAAATAGAACCACAAATGGCGGAATAACTTCCTCAGAAATCGGAAATTGTTGAATAAAAAATGCGTAAAATATGATGTTTCTTTACCGAGGTTTTAGAGAGGAATAAGTTAGAATGTGTTTCAAAAGCAATGCGTCGCACAAAATTTTCGTTGCTAGCTTTTCCCTTTGCATCACAAAGGTAGGGAGCCTTGTAGTAAAAAAAAAAAAAAAAATCCTGAAGGGAAAAATTATTGAAAAATCGAACAAAGGACCTCCAAAAAAAACGACCTGATATTCCCTAAGCAGCATCTAATGGTAAAGAAAAATCCCCACATCTTCCAGTCTCCCAGCCAGTGAACAACAAGTACGCCAACTACTCTGCAGAAACCAATACCTCATGCTGCCTCAAAATCTCTGGAATCATATTCGAAATCGGTAACGGCCCAACCTACTCTGCAGAAAACCAAATACTCTCATGGCTGCCTTCAAAAATCTTCTGGAATCATATTCGAAATCGGTTAGCCTTTTCAGATTTCCTTCCCTTGCCGAAGAATAATCACAGTCCGTTAAGAAATCTCTTTTTATACCTGTGAAGTTTCATAAATATATTTTGTATTTTACCCCGTGCAGTGAAATGTGAGAAGAGTTTTTGAACGCAGTCCATTATAATTTATCAGCAGACGATTTTTTAAGTGGTTCCTGAATAGTGCTACTTTAGAAAAGAAATTTTGCATTCATAAATTGTTGGCGGTGGGATAACTAAAGGAGTTTTTACAAACGCAAAGTACGGCTTTCGGAAACTGAAAACGATCGGGTTCCGCTAATCAACAAGATAAATCATCACTATTGCAAATCAATTCTAATCAAAAGAAACTTCAAAACCCGAATAAGCTTCCAGTTCCTACTGCGAAATTTTCAAATTGTAACTCCCTCTATAAATTCCTTTTGAAATTTGTAAAGGAATTAGCCATCGTATTCCATTGCTACTTTTCCTAATGAAGATCTATAGGTTAACACGGAATTTGGTAGGGATTTTGTTTCCACCATATTTAAAATGGGGAATATGAGGATGGTTTTTTTGGTTGCCATTTGTTCGAATGTCCCTAAAAATTACCTCTTTTCCCTTCAGCAGGGATTTTTAGGCTAACCAGGTAGTGGTAAAGAAATCCCTCTGTGGATCCTTTGCTTTCCGGAACCTGTAACTAGTTTGTTTGGATTGGAAGGATTGCATATGATTTATGCCAGTGTAGTAATTGAGTATGAGAAATCATGCAGAAAAGCGCATAGACCGCTTTGGCGATTATGAAGCGTTTTCCAACGGTATATTATCCGGCTGAAAACTAATATGCGAATATGAGAATTACAGTCAGTTAAGAATTACGAGACAGGAAAACCTTTCGAAATGAATTGATTATGAGAAACTTTCAATTGTAAATGTTTAAAAAATGCATTTTTAAATCCTTGCACGAAGTAAAGAGTCATGTGATTGCAAAAAAAATTCGGTATTCAGATTTTATCAAAGAGATTATTTTGTCCATTTTAAAAATTTGTTAAGTTACTGCGTAACATTTCAAAGTATGTATTGATGGACGTAAGACAATGTACATACGTATTCCAGCATTTACGATATGTTTTTCCTGACCACGGATCCATTTTTACTGTGTTTGTGATGACGTCTGTTCATACGTATAAACGTAACTCGTATAACTTATCCGCACAATGTTGATATTTTGCATTTAGATTATTGCAACATCTAATTGTGTCTCTCCCTTTTTCGATTGTAATAGACCTTAGGTCACCTTAAAGACAGTAAGGTCTATGGACACCTTCAATATATTAAAAACAATGAACACCATATACATTAAAAGTATGTGAGCTGTTATTATTTGGGACGTGATCAAAGTATTTTCAAATGTCGCCAGTATTGCGAGTTTTACTGAAATACTGCCAATTCGTCACCAAAAAATAAGACGTAACTCCCATACCTCAAAAACAATTAGACAAATTATGTTGAAATTTCTCATGGGATGTAATATCTAGTTATTATATGTACTAGCAGTGTGCCCGTTCTTCGTGCGGTAGGAAACGAATAGTTTACTAAAATATAATCGTAACTATGTATGCGAAAACAAATGACAGATAATAGTTACGGTATCTAACATGGATTAGTGAAAGAAGAAAAAGAAAAAAAAAAAGCATGTTATTTTATTTTTTTACACCATCTGATAATCTGGATGGAAGTTTATTATTTCGCTCGTGGTGTAATTTTTTGCCAAAACTTGTTAACCTCATTAGGATTTTTAATGCATTTTTATACTCGTGAGATTAAAATGATGTCAGTCTCACTTGAATAATTGAAAGTAATAAATATATAAATCTAACTTTGTTAACTATGTTCAAGAATATGCCGTTTTGCTAAAACTCGCCACTAGATTGCGCTACGCCGCATGGCCTTCTGCGCCGTACAAACGATTGCCTTGAAATTCGGTATGCATGGTTATTGAACACAATATAATGCGATATCCATTTTGCTATATCTCTTTATTACAATGAATAGTAATCACCACAAATCGTAATATCAAAAAGTCCATTCATTCCAGTGCGAAGAACGGGTACTCCAGCTAGTATATATATATATAAATGAATGTTCGTGGGTATGTATGTATGTATGTAGTTGAAAAACTCCGAAACCGTTTGTCTGATCACCATGAAGTTTGGTACACTTAAGTCTTTTGTCACGAAGAAGGTTTTTATGCTATCCATTTTACTGTAGCTTGCCGCTAGGTGGCGCTGCAGAACGTCGAATTCCATTCAACCGCTTGCTATGAAAATACCGTTAAACCTATCTTGACGAAAATTGGTACGTATGGATATTTGAACACGAGAATATTTTTGCCCTATCCATTTTGCCATGACTTGCTGCTAGATGGCGCTGCAGAGCGTCGAATTCTATTCCGTTCGACCGCTTGCTATGAAAGTACCGTTCAGACGATTTTGATGAAAATTGGTGCACAGGAATATTTGAACACGGAGAATATTTTTACACTATCTATTGACCTCTCACTCGCAGCTAGATGGCTCAGAAGAACGTCGAACGTCGAATTCTATTCAACTGCTTGCTATGAAAATGCCGTTTAACTTACTCTGACAAAAATTGGTACGTTCAGATATTTGAAACGGAGAATATTTTTACACTATTCATTTTGCTATAATTTGCCGCTAGATGGTGCTGCAGAGTGTCGAATTCTATTCCGTTCGACCGCTTGCTATGAAAGTACCGTTCAGACGATTTTGATGAAAATTGGTGCACAGGAATATTTGAACACAGAGAATATTTTTACATTATTCATTTTGCTGTAACTTGCCGCTAGATGGCACTTCAGAACGTCGATTTCTATTCCGTTCGACCGCTTGCTATGAAAATACCATTCAACCGATTTTGATGAAAATTGGCACACACGGATATTTGAAAACGGAGAATATTTTTACACTATCCATTTTCCTCCAACTCGCCGATAGGCGGCGCAGCAGACCGTCGAAAGTCGATTTCAATTCAACCTCTTGCTATGGAAATGCCGTTTAACTTACTCTGGCGAAAACTGATATGTTTAGATATTTGAAAACGGAGAAAATTGTTACACTATACATTTTGCTATAACTTGCCGCTAGAGGGTGCTGCAGAGTGTCGAATTCTTTTCTGTTCGACCGCTTGCTATGAAAATGCCGTTCAACTGCTTTTGATGAAATTTGGTACACACAGATATTTGAAGACGTAGAGTATTTTTACACTATCCATTTTGCTGTAACTTGCCGCTAGATGGTGCTGCATAACGTCGAATTCTATTTCGTTTAAGCGCTGGCTGTGAAAATATCGGTCAACGGATTTTGATGACAATTGGTACACATGGATATATGAACATGGAGAATACTTTTACGCTATCCGTTTGGGTATAACTTGCCACAAGATGCCGCTGCAGCACATCAACCGTTCGACCAATCGCTATAAAAATTGTTATACTTACACATTTGAGCAAGCAGAATATAATGTATTTGCAGAACTATATTTACTATTTTTGCAGAATATACTGTAACTATTCATTTAGCTGCTACTCACTACTAGATGGCACTGCGGCGCATTATTACTTTAACACGCCATTAGATGGCGATGCAGCGCACCTTTCTTCTTAGCCGGACAATTGATCGCTATGAAAATTGATATACATAGATACTTGAACACGGAGAATATTTTCGTGTTATCCATTTTGCTATAAATAACTACTTCATTGTGCTGTACCACATCAGTACCTTAACTCGCCAATATATGGCGCAGCAGCATATAAAGACTGTTCAACTGATCGCTATCAAAACTGGTATAGATAGATATTTGAACACGGAGAATATTTTAGCGTTATCCATTTTGCTATAACTTGCCACTCGATGTCACTTCAAACCAATAACTTCAGGACCGTTTAACTGAACGCCATGGAAATTCGTAAACATAGATGTTTGAACGAAAAGAATATTTTCGCGGCTTCCGTTTAGCTATACAGAGATGCCAAGTCTCCCGCTTTTTTCGGGAGATTTCCCACCACAATTTTTAGACAGTTTTATTTTGTATTAAATATTTGGACTTATTTTAAGCATAAGTTTGTCAGTAAAAATTAGTGGTGGGAAATCTCCCAAAAAAAGCGGGAGACTTGGCATCTCGGCTATAACTCGCCTCCTGTACCGTTCAATCGTTTGCTATGAAAATACCGTTCAACTGATTTATGAAAATTGGTATACACAGATATTTAAGCACAGAGAATACTTTTACGCTATCTATTTTGCTATGACATGTCTATAGATGCCGATGCAGTGCACCAACTTCAAAGTCGTTCGACCGATCACCTTAAAAATTGGTATACATGCATATTTGAGCAGACAGAATATTTTTTTAGGATTCATTTGACTGTACTCACAACTTGAAGGCACTGCAGCCAGGGTCTGATTTCCGGGAGGGCATTCGGGGCAAGCGCCCGGGACTAACCCCCAAAATAGTTCTTTAAGTTTAAAAATTTGTAAATTTTGAAAAAAAATTCGAAAGAGGATCCCCTAACGAAGTTTTTGCCCAGCGCCCCCAACTCGGCAAATCTGCCTGTGATGAAGATCACATATCTAATTTAATAATCATTTACTTTGGCTTTCTTTAATGTAATCTATCCAAAAATAAGAATTCTAAATCACTTCTGTTCTCATTTTTCTGCCATTTCGGCTTTTAAATTTGTATATTTACTTTTCCCTGTATGCACTATTCTTTTTGTTCTTCGTCTCTTCAGACCGGTGTGCTAAAAACAGATTATATTACGCCCGTTTGCAAAATCAACGTTTTTTTGTTTTCCCTTCCTTTGGCTTGGAGTTGGCGTTTTTTATTTCTTGTTGCCATGCCTTGTCTTTAAAATTATTTGCTCCCGATTACATCATTTTTTTTATTTTATTGGATTAACTTTTAGGGTTGCTCTGGAATTGGCGTTATTGATATCAGCCAAGTGTTTGTTCTCGCCAATGTGTCATTCTGTGCTGGCGTAATTTTAAAATCATTCCACCTTAATTTCACTGTCCATATAGGACGTCATTTTATTTTCGTTGAGCCACCACCGCCCGTTATAATAATGTTTCAATAGTATATGTTTAATAAAATAGATTCAAGTATTTAACGTCTTATTTTATTGCAACTATAAGTGTATTCGAACCTGGATTATCATGTATCACAACGCAGTCCTTAAATTTAAATCAGCTCAACCAAATAACTTCTTTACACTGCCCCTGTGCAGCACTTTATTATTTTAACTCGCCATACTAGATAGCACTTCAGCAATCAACTTCTTGATCGTTCAACTAACCGCTCTGAAAATTGGTATACATACACATTTGAACACGGAAAATATTTTTGCGTTATCCATTTTGCTTAACTCGCCCTTTGATGGCGCTCTAGCGTATTATAACTTTTAATTTGCCTCTAGATGGCGATGCAGCGTATCTTGACCGTTAAACTGTTTCTATGAAAATTGGTACACATAATTGTTTGAACATGAAAATATTTTGATGCTACCCAATTTGCAAAATGTTCGACAGTTAATGGCTCTGGGCCGAATCATCTTCTTCACCCTTCAAACGATCGCCATGGAATTCTTTATGCATAATTATTGAACACAGATAATATTTATGCGATATCAATTTTCCTATATCAATTTATTATGATAAATAGTAATTACAACAAACCGTAATATAAAAAAAGAATCCATTCATTCCCGTGCGAAGAACGGGGCATTCAGCTGGTAGATACTAAATCGAATTTCATGCTCTTCTGGGAACGCGCGGAAGCTTTTCCCATCCAAACGATTTCATTTCACTGTGAACATCTGCGAGGAAATCATTTTATTTTAAAAAAAATTTATTTTATTTATAAACAAGTAAACTTATAAATCTGGAAAAAGCTTATTAGGATTGACGTCAATATGAAGTAATAATCACTTGCAATACCTAATTATGTCACGCAAATGATTAACTTTTTTACTCTCGGAAATAAAATGGAGCTGAAAATAGCGAAAAATCGCTTAAAAACGAGGGAACGGGTGGATTTTCTGAATTTTAAAGTAGCGCCTATTGTTTTTTATATTATTGTACATATTTATGAAAAATTTCAAGCGGATTGTACAAATGGTGTAGATGCTATTAGGCTTTTGTGTCAACTTTGTAATCTTTTTGCAGTAATGGCGGAAAAAGTTTTATCTTGAAGTCAGGGATCAGGGTATAGTAAGGATGATACGCTTTAGAAGATAACTTCCCATAGAGCGCAATGTATTTGGAATATTTTGAGTGCTCCTGTAGAAAAACTATAAATTCTACTTAAGCCATTTTCAATAGGGTCCATGGTACAGTAGATAAGAATAACATGTATAAATTTCATCGAAATCGATGTACATTTTTGGAAGTTAGAGTACGGACAGACAGACAAAACGAAATCATAAACACTTTTCAACCTTGTTGGAAAGTGTTAAAAACTGATTATTCTGGCTTCAAAATTTATTTACAGAGATAGGAGGAAATTTTCAACCCTCATCCTTTTTCTAAATGACAATCTTTTAGTGAGCATTCCTTTATTGAAATCTTCAATACCTATTTATTATGATGTAAATAGTAAGTCTCCAATACCTAATGATTAAAAATTAACCGTCGCATATTTGTTAATTGAATGTAGTTGTTTAAATTCATTTATGATTTTCTGCAAGTTTCAATTGATTTTTAAAGTTAAGTCTACTTAAAATATGTATATTTAAAATGTGCTTGTGAAATTTTTATCAATGAAAAATATAACATAGCTGGTTGTGAAGATAACCATGTTGTAACATGATATTTTACTAGTTTAAAATAGTTGTTTTAGTTACTACTACAATATTGTGTATGATTATCACTCCATACATAAAGTACTTTGACTAATCTTTTTTTTTGTATGTGTATGTCGAAATGAAGAGTAAAAAATCTGGAGTGACTCCACTCGACTTTCTGAACATTTAAGATTAAGATCAATTTTAATCGATGAATAATTAAAACATATATACCAAACTGAAGCTCAATCGAATGCGCCGTTTCTACGCTAGGGCCCTTTCAATAATTTCTCCCCATATCCCATAATGCAAAAGAAATATCTGTAGTAGCCCTGCAGAATAACTATAAGTCTTATACACATCAAAATAAATACCGGTCTTACGATAGTGATTTATAAAATATATACCCAATTTGAGCTCAATCGAATGTACCGTTTAAACTCTAGCGCACCTTCAAGAATTTCCCCCATAGGCCATAATGTGGTATGTATAGAATGCAAATGAAATCTTTGTCGTAGCCCTGTAGAAAAACTATAAGTACTATACACATCCAAATCATACCGGTCTTACGATGGTGGTTTATAACATGTATACCCAATTTGAATTCAATCGAATGTACCGCTTAAACGCGAGCACAATTTCAGGAATCCCCACCCCCTCATAGGCCATAATGTAAAAGAAATCTTTGTCGTAGCCCTGTAAAAAAAAACTATTAGTCCTATACACACCAAAATCAATACCTGTCATGCGACGGTTGTTTATAACATACATACCCAATTTGAGCTCAATCGAATGTACCGTTTAAGCAGTAGCGCACTTTCAAGAATTTCCTCCCATAGGCCATAATATAAAAGAAATCTTTGTCGTAGCCCTGTAGAAAAACTATAAGTTCTATACATACTAAAATTAATACCGGTCTTGCGATGGTAGTTTATAGTATGTATACCGAATTTGAGCTCAATCGAATGTACCGTTTAAACGCTAGCGCACTTTCAAGAATTTCCTTCCATAGGCCATAATGTAAATGAAATCTTTGTCATAGCATTGTAGAAAAACTGTAAGTCCTATAATCAATACAGGTCTTACGATGGTGGTTTATAGCATGTATACCGAATTTGAGCTCAATCGAATGTACCGTTTAGGAGCTATCTTGTTCACTCACATACATACATGCATCTCGTTAAAATAGCATAAATGAATTCAGAAGACCTCAAAACGTGTAAATACACCAAAATCTTGAAGTCGATATTTTTCATGATTACAATACTTTCCTTACATGGTACATGTTCGGAAAGTAAAAAGTGAAACTGTCCTAAAATTTGGAAACTAATGTTTGAAATGAGTTTTTAATGGATTCCCCCCCCCCCTTTTATGGTGCCATATAAATTTTTTTACTGTGAAAGAATGCTTGTATACTTTAGAAGCTAAACAATTAAACAGAGCTATTTTTATTTTTTAACCGGTAGTTTAAAAAAATATTTTTTCGATTTAAGAAATTTAATGTATCACCTGAAAAATTCTGTTTCGTACCTGTATAAAACTACAAAAGAAAGCATGATAATTTCATTATAATATTTAAAAGAGATTTACTTTTTATTTATAAATCTGTAAAAGTAATTTAACTTAAAATAAAACTAAAAATGATTAATGTAAAATAATATTAAATTATTAAAACAGGCACTAAACCTATGTTTAGAAAAAGGCATTAAACCTATGTTTGGAAAAAAATTAACTCATCTATGGTATGATGGTTTCTTATCAAAATGGATATCTTATTGCTAAATAAATAAAGTAATCATTTCTTTGTGAAAATAATCTGCAATTATAGATACATTAATATATGTGTCATGGTTAAAATTTATTCTCCTCTGCCAGTAGTGCACACATAAAAAGAATATTTTAACTTTTTACATTTTAAGTAACATATTTTTTATGTACATATATATAAAAATATTTAATTTTTGTAAATTATTATTCAATTATTAAAAAATACGTTTATGAACATACGTTATGAATATATGCGTTTGTAAAACATGTTTGCAAATTATTGTTCTGATGTCATTATAATAAAAAAAAATGAAAAAACACACTGGATAACTAAATAAATGTTTAGTGCCGAATATCCGTATCCGGTAACCAAAGGAGCTTCGGATATCCGATATCCGGCAAAATCACTATCCGTTACATCCCTAAATGGAAATGTCATTTCCCAGAAACTTGTAAGCAATGGCGTTGCTAGTGGGAGGGGGCAGCAGTTGCTCTCCCTAAGTCTTTGATTAGCTGATTGGCGCAGTCGCATACAACGTGAAAGTTTTTTTTTACTCCCTGTACAAATATAAATAACTAATTAAGCCTTATAATTCTTTTAACCTTCAAAAAAGAGGTAGTGTTCCTTTCTAAACTCAACTTTGCTACTCGAGCTGTTTTTTTTTTAAAGAAAGAAAACCCTTATTAGTAATATTATCATTTAATACACTTTACAAGTTAGTAATTTTTTCAAAGTAATTTTAACGACGTGTAACGAAACACAAACACACCTATTATTTTATCCTAGACTCTCATAATTTTACACTCCTTCCGCGTTTCCATATGATAAGGTCATAGCGTCATGCAGAGAAATCATGTATGTTCCTTGAAAAACCATGCTCAGTAACAAGATTTCTAAGCACCCTTTTTTCTCTTTCCCTACATTTTGCGCACTTTCGGGCAACAAAACGAGATTACCTTCATTCATCTGGGTTGGATCGCAATCTGTAAACTGGGTTTTTTGGCTGTTCTTTTTGATAACTTGGGCCAAGCTTTAGCGAAAGATTCCAATTCATCAGTTAATTTTCCTTTATTTAAGTTTGGTATCAACTCACCTATTTTGTTAAATGAGCTGGGAGTCCTGTTTTGTTGCAGTTTTGAAAATTGCCGTAGATCGAAATAAGATAAATCAAAATAAAATTTCTTATGCATAGAAAATCTATCAATCAAGCTTTGAATAATAGTGTCAGTTACAGCATTGAATACAGATATTCTAAACCAGTGGTTCCCAACCGGGGGGTCGCGACCCCCAAGTGGGTCCCCATGCATTTTTTCGGGGGTCGCCGCAGAACGCTTTTGTAGGAAATGAGTAGTAAACTATTTTCATGTTTCTTTGCCATGAGACACCTTTCTCCCTTTTTTCTTTGGAAAGAAAAAATCCTCATTCTCGTCAGGGATTTTGTATCAAAGCTACAAAAATTGACGTCGGTGAATCTAGGAGTGTTAACTAATGCTTGAAAACCTATGAATTAAGACAGAAGAATCAGAAATAGGAACTGCAATTAATTAAAGGAGGTAATAGTAGCCACCTTGAATCTGAAATTGTAAGATATTTCCCAGAGTTCGATGAAGAAGAGGTTGCACTCCTGCGAAATCCATTTTACACATCTTTAGGTATCGCCGATCTTCCTGATGAAATGCAGGGTGAATTTTTGAATTTGGAAAATGACTCCTCCGCAAGTGATTTATACCAAGAAAAACCGTTCACTCAATTTTGGTGTGCTATGCGTTGCTCATATCCGACAATTTCTAAGCTTTCGTGTCAAATGTCAACAGCCATTTGCATACACTCACCTGCGTGAAGTCTGATTTTCAACTCTTTTGCATATTAAGACAAAAGCCAGTCATAAATTAGATGTCTAAGATGACATGCGGTTGGCTTTGACCAATATTCAGCCAAGAATAGCCAAACTTGTCAGTCAAATTCAACCTCAATCATCCTATTAATAATCAGTACGTATTAAAAAGATATCAATTTTAAATCTCAAGATATACTTTTTCATTATTAATTTTTTTTTATTGGTCAAACATGGCGATGGGGGGGTCGCGAAAGTTTTGAAAAATCTAAGAGGGTCGCGATTAAAAAAGGTTGGGAACCACTGTTCCAAACCATTCTTCGGCGTTTTTCTATGACTTCATAAGGGGCTATTTCGCCACTCATTTTCTTAATTTTTTTGAATGAGAGGCAGCAGAATGCCGAAACTTAGGAAGAATGAAGCGACAAACTGAGTAGGGATGGACGCGAGACGAAAAATAAGTGTCTCGCGTCTCGCAAAATAGCCTAAAAACTTGTCTCGTCTCGCAAAAATCCCTATATCGTAATGTTAAAAATGTGTGTCTCGTCTCGCAGAAAAGCTGTAAATCCCTGTCTCGTCTCGCAAAAAAGTCGTCTCGCGTCCATCCCTAAAACTAAGAGTGGAAAAAGGGGGACTGGCAAAATGTCCAAAATTTTAAATCTAGTAAAGCAACGAGTTATCATTCCATTTTTCAAGAACTTTGAACGATGTTAGCATGTTCTTTATATTAGTATTACATAATTTCAATCGAAATAAAATGTTTAGGTCATTTTGTATTAAATACACCTTATTACCTCTTAAATTGCTTTGCTTATATTTTTATATAATTCTTAATTTATCTGTTTCTTAACTATACATATACATGTGCATATTGTTAATTGTTGTCAGTAAAATTAAATAGATTTATGACAGTAAAATGTATTAAAAATACACTACTGGCCAAAAGTATTGCATGTTTAAGAAATCTAACCCTTTTCAAGATTAAGCCCCCATTCCCCGTCAAAAAGAAAAATCATTATAATTGATATTTTTTAATATCAACATGTGAAATTACTTACTTCAGAGACAAGATAGCATTAAGTTAAAGAACAAAAATAATTTTTTAATTTATTGAAAAAATAGCATAGAAATATATAAGTTATTATAGAAATAATCCATTTTGGCTCGCTGGAAAAAAATCTAATAAAGAATTAATTTCAAGTTCTGCAAAAAGAGGATAATAAATAAATTCAAGTGAACTAAAAATCATTTATTATGTTGCTGAGTAGCCTTGACTTAGATCACAACAGCCACTCTTCTAGATATGGAATCCATAATGTTTTACAACACTTCTTTCGATCTTTCATCGTGCCAACTTAAATTATTGGTTACTAAAGCTCTCATTTTGTCTTTAAGTGATTTTTAGATGTATTCTTTCCAATTATACTACATGAATTCTCAAAAATATTTAAATCTGGCAAATTTCCTGTCCACTTTTCTGAGTTTATTCTTGAAAGGATGGTTAGATTTCTCAAACTTGCAATACTTTTGGCCAGTAGTGTATATTTGGTGCAGATATTGTCCAAGATCAATGTGTCAATCATTTTATTTCTGCTACGACATACAGTATCACAAAAAAGTATTCGAGTATAAGCAAAATTTCCTATTTTGGTTTTGTGAAAAATTATAATTTTGCATAACCCAACTTATATTTTACGATAAATAACTTTTAATATATGAAACAAACGAAGGAAGGATCGAACTCACAAGCTTTCGGCCACGAGATCGACGCCCCTCCCAACTGGGCTACCGCGGCCGCTAGCATAACTGTCTTTGAAGGGGCGAAAAATTTAACAACCAAGCCGGGAATCGAAGCAGGGACCATGATCGTAAATCGTGGTGTGCTAACCACCATACAAACATGTATAGAAAAAAACATTGATTGTTTAAAATCTTAGAAAAATATTTTTTTTTAAAAACAAATATTGAATGCTTAAATTTAAATATTTTAACGTATCATTACGTTCCTCCCATAACGGTCCTGTGTAAAGCAAGTATATTTTTTTCCCCCGTACTCGCCGAGTTTCAACATAAATCAATTTAAAAATTATGTGAAACAACCCGATGAACTGACTCAAAGACCCGGGATTCTTTTGCGGAAGTCAAAAACGCGAATCCATCAGTCAAAACTGCGCGCTTTTCATAAACTATGCTACAAACTTAACCCCGGTTCGTAATGTGTACGATTCTGAATGGCTGCTCGAGGTGACGCAGTTCGAAAATTTTCACGAGATCGAAATATGGAGGATTTAAGTATTTAAACTGAGCATTTAAGAGAGAGAGGAACGAAGTCAGACCGTATTGGTATAAGTAATAAATAATATTAGTACTAGATTTGTTAAGACAACATGCATTAAAGCGCAATGTACCATGTTAATAAGTATTTCCTGTAAATTAAATTTAAAATGTTTATAATGTTCATCATTTTGTAACGGGCCACTCACTCAACGACGAGTAAACCTATGTTAGTACAGTGGTCGCCGCTTATTTCGGTCGGTGGATTATCCGGTGAGCCGCTTATTCCGGTGAAAATCCTCATCAACAGAACAAAATGGCCAAACTGCATTGGTTTTCCGCCGGCTACCTCGGTAGTGAGTACCGTTTTATCCAGTCAAGTAATCTGGAGATACGTTAAAATTTTGACTCAGTTAGGTTTTAGAGCCATTTGAAACCCAGTCAAAGACGACTCATATTTATGTGGAGGTGTTACATTAGTTCAATCAAAACAATTGTTAACACAAGAATTTTAATAAGAATAATGATCAATCCTAGACCCTGAACCAATGCGACACCTGGTGATGATGACGACGATGTGCACTCGAACCCGTTACGCGTCCCAAGAGTAGATTGGCTGAACGCTATCGACACTTTGCGTAGAGCGTGTGAGGAGAACAGCGTGAATAGTTACCTCTTTTCAACATTAAATACAGTTTGCGCTACATGACACTGTGCCCCTAAAACAGATTTTCATTTCGGATTCCCCCCCCCCCTAAAAAAAAGAAAGTTGTAATGGATTTTTTAAATAAATGTACATATGTATATATGAATGTATTTTTTTACTTGTTTCTTCTTTATTCTTAAATAAATATGTGCATACGTCAAACAATTGAGTAATGTAGTTTATACTTTGATTTAATTTGCTATTTTTTTCTTAAATTTTTCTCACTTTCACTATGGCCCCGCCGTTTATGTCGGATTTCGGCTATTCCGGTCAATTTCAATCCATGCTGATATGACGGGAATAAGCGTCCACTGTATATCCCACAGTCATTTCAAGAGAAGAGACATTTTTTAGAATATTCCACTTCAACATTTCAATGAAAAAATAAATAAACGAAACTCGGCTGTTCGAGCCTTGTCAGGGGGAGACCACCCCTGAACCCCTCTCATTTTTTAGTTTCATGATTGCCATATTAAAACGATATTAGTGGACTTTGTCATTTTATCTCTCATCTTTCGCGTATTTCACTGGTAACCCTATGATGAAATTTTTAGGATTGTAACCTATTTATAGAAAAATACATGGGATGTCTATTCTATAGCTTACGAACTATTGTAACAATAGAATAAAGCTGTTGTGAACTAATAGTATTTAAATATAGGTAAAATCATGTCGCATACTTTTATGTCGCATTTTTGGGACATATTTTTCGCACAATTTTCAATAAAGTGGGGCGAGAGATAAAATGACATAGTCATTAAAATAAATAAATAAAAGGACACAATGTGGCTACTTTTTCAAAATAAAGAAAAACTCTTTTATTTTTCATTTAATTTCATCCTTTTTTACAAGAGTTAACTACGCCAATGCTCCATTTGCTGCTCTTCCTATTTCTGGGGTGGGGTGATCGGTGCGCAGTCCACCGAGGTCTTAGCCCATCATCTGAGTGGTTGAAGACGACTGACCACCGTCATCGGCTGAGGAAGTGGTTGGCGAAGAGGAAGGCATGGTGGTGGTGTCTGAAGGCTGGCATCTAAAGGCCTGCAAGGAGACGGTTTTTGTGTGCTTTGATTTTAACTATTACTGCACAACTTTTAAAAAAAATTCAAAATAATAAATTGTTTTTGGAATCGTTGGCTTACACAGGGTAATCAATCCTATAGTATTGTTATGTTGATCCCTGGACTCACCATGGCACAATGGTTATATGACTGAAAATGGTAGACGGCCGAAGTGTGAAGGTCCCGGGTTCGGGTCCTATCGCGCGGTCGTCGATCTAACAGTCTGAAGTTTTATAGGTTTTCTCCAGAATTAACGTCAATACGCGTTAGAACCCCTTGGAAAGCTCTCCTGCCAAGGCATCTCTCATCTTAGGCAGATACCCCTCTCGCAGGTTTGCCTTAATCATACCCAACCCAATGTTGATCCCTGACTCACTGATTGGCTCACTCTCTAACAATTCCGGGCAATCAGTCCAAGATGAAACATTCTAATTCGTTTAAATTTATTTTTCCAGAAAACATAATTTAGTTTTTTTATCATTAATAATTAATTTCATAAAACTGCGTTTCAACGCATCCAATCTGCCTTTCGGATTTTAAAATACCTCTTTCCAATTTAAAGAGTCTACTGGCATTCTTAATTTGTAGAATACTTATGAAATGTGTTGACAAGTGAAATTTATTCTGCATTGGCCAACCCAAACGCGCACTAAAACGTAGAATTAAGGAACACATAGCTCTAGTTAAAAAGCATGAAACTAACAATTTAAGAATGACCAAACATTGTTGGAACACTAACCAATATTCTGATATCAGTTCAACTAAAATTTTTTTGTAAAGATCATCAGATTAACCTTCTTTATTACCTTAATCATGGGTGACATTTTAATCACTTTTTTCAGCATTGGGCAATCTATTCAGCTGTTCTCGCATTCTTCCATTTTTTAGCAGATGTCAGTGCTGTTAAAAATAATCATGACCATATTTTGACGGGAAATGGCGTGCTAAAAAGTAAAGTATTCTCGTGGAGCTAGGTCACCGCAACTATTTTTATACAAATGAAATCCATTCTTCGTGACTGGCAACAGTCAAAGCGTCAGAGTTTGGTGTTCCCAGAGCGGGAACACTGCGCATTAAAGGGTTAACTCAAATATTATTATTAAAAGTAACAAGTATGGGAATCTGCACTTACTTTGCAAGAGAGTCCATCAGCACAGGGGCAGTAAAGGGGGCTAGTAATACACATACTATCTGCAAGAGAAATCAAAAACATAAATTTTACATTACTTGGAAAAAAGAAAACAGCGAAAATTGTTGACGATCAGTTACATGATACAGATTTCTTGGGAAAAAAAAGTACAGCAGAAATTACTGACAAACGTTCTATACATACTAGCTGCGTACCCGTTCTCCGCACGGTAGGGAACGAAACTTTTTCTTACATGTATAGTTCGAATTGATTCCAGTGATTTGGGATCTAAAAATAAGAAAAATGATTTGGCTCTTGGCGTAAAGTTACTCATTAGTTATTTGTAAAGTTAGTATAAGTACCTGAGACCAATGTTAATATTATGACGCAAAAAACTATGTCGGTGTCATTCGCAATTAGAAATGAAAAGCGTGACGGTTCGCAGTGAAAATTCCTTATATTCAAATTGTCTCATTTCTGCATCATACTCTTTTTTAGATTTAAGTTATGCCATTAATACCTTAGTTACTACATGATGTGGAGAACCGTTTTATTTTATAATTAAATAGTTATGTACCTGCTCTTCGCAAGGCAAGAAGAGAACATTTTCCTAAAAAATGTGATCATAACTCTTGTGAGAAAACAGAATCTCCAAGAAAAAAGAAAGTTCTGTTACAGTCTTTTTTTGTTAAAACTACCGCGGAATATATTAACGCGACGTAGACTTACTTACTATTTTGTTAGCTGTGATGTAAGACGGTTGTTGAAGAATGAATAGAAGTCTTAGATTCACGAAATATTTATTAATGCGGTATATTGTGCTTTGATCAATATTGCCTTAGCATATCTACTTACTATTATTATACTATCTTTTACTGATATCAATACAATATATTTTCGTTTTGCAACCGTTAATGCTTAATTTAAAGAAACGGTTTAGATATTTGCCACGAATGTAGTCTTTTACTCTTTGGTAATTCTTTGCAATTTACGCATTAGCATAAACGATAATCATTTCACTTTATGGTTGCCACTAAAACAGCTCTCCATACATTTGTATGCTTAATTATTGTCAGATTGGCGTATTTAGCACCAGGGCCCTAGTATCTCACGGGCAAATCGGGACTTCTTCAGTGCCTCCGGCTCGAAATGGCCCCCAATTTCAAATGTTGTTCTGAAATATTCTTTTTCATAAGCATATTTTATGAAAAATAAAACAAATTTCATTGATGGAGGACAAATTCATTAATGCCCGGGGCCCCTGTTTGCCATAATCAGGCCCTGTTTAGCACCGCAAAATATTTCTTGCGATTGGAAAACGTGTCCCTTTTAAAATCTCAATCCGCTCTTATATTAAACGAGGAATGTTTGTGTGTGTGTGTGTATGTGAGAACGATCTCGCAAACTGCTCTAAGGATTCTTTTTAAATTTCGTACCTGGGGGGTTTTTGGGCCCCTGAAACGATTGAGCTAGGTCAATTAATTGAAAAAACTCTAAAACGCTCAAAATTTAAAATTTAAAATTTTTGGACGGTAGCGCCATCTATTGAGCGTTTGAAAAACACATTTGATGCAATCTTCCTAAAAGGGAGGCTCAAATAAGTTTGGGGCGTATTAAAAAATACACGCCATCGATATATAATAGTAAAAATTAATTTCGCAAAGAAACAAAATAAATGGAACTTGATATTCAGTACACAGACAAATAAATATTTTAGTAAAGATATATTACACCATTCGGCTACATAAATTTGTTTAGAATTAAAAAGTTATTTTTATTTCAAAATATCGTCCTGGCAACCAGCGAAAGAAAAAGAGAAAAGAGTCTTCGTTGCCATCCCCGCAAGCACCTTGATGGAATATACGTAAATAATTTAATTATTCTTAGTTCGTAGTTATTAATACAAAACTATTCGTAAATCTTATGTGAAAAATTGCCTGAATTTATTACAATTATTCTTTTGTAACTAAAGTAAAGCTAAATGTATTTTCGCGTATATACTAAAACAATAAAGATTTTTTATGTATTTTATTGATCCATATGATGCGAATTTCAAAAGTGCATAAAAGTTTCAGCTTAGCCGAATAATTTAAATGAAAATGACACCCTTTTCAGCCATTCACAGTAAGAAAAAAGATCCTGTGACGCATTGGCGGCTCGTGGGATACAGCAAGTACAGCCGGGCTGCACTCGAAATTATCAGCACATACTTTAAAATAATTTATTCTACTAATTTTCCTAAATTCAGATTAGAATTGTGGAATTCCTACGGTAAATTAAAAAAATCTCCGAAAAAAACCAAAAAAAAAAAAAAAAGCGTATCGTGGCCGGATCGCTCATTCAGAAAAAAAGCACTAATCTTCCGGCAATTCAATTGGGAAAATCTTTGGTTCAGCCCAGAGCGCTGAAAAGAAAATTGGCAGCACCGTTGCCATGACAACGACTACGTCAGCAGCCTCTCCGGCATAGGGAGTATGCAGCTGATACAGCCGATGGAAGATTTTCTAACGGCGGCTGAACTTGAGAACTCGACTAACTGATTCGCTCGGACGAGAAGTGAGGGAGGAGGTAAGAAGAATATATGTTTGGAAAACTCTGGACTTTATATTGCTGAATTTATCAAGAAGGTAAGCCTGAATAGACGCTTATGAATGGACAATTACCAAGCAGTATTGTTTTTAAGTAAGCAAGAATTACAAAGCATTATTGTTTTTAAGTAAGCAAGAACTGGCATTTAGAGGACATGGCGAGCGACAAAATACTTTAAACATGGGAAATTTTAAAGAGCTTTTAAAATTATGGATATCTGAATTAAAACAACGCCTTTTTATGGGGACATCACTGACAGATTCGCATGTTTAAAAGAAAGGAGGATTGATTTGACTTATAAAAAATAATTAAGTTTTCTTTTTTCTTCTCAAGTTATAGTTACAAAAGAAAATTCAAAGGAAACTTCGAATCAGACACGGATTAATGCAATTCTGAGGATAAGAGTGGCTGGTTGAAATTTATGTCCATTTTATGGAAGTAAAATAGGATCTCTGACATTTTTTATGTAATTTCTTTTTTTTTTTTTTTCCTCGGTGAGGGCTTAATCCGCCAGCTTTCGAATTCAGTAACAAAGATTTTCCAATCCTCTCCGGAGGAAAGGGGGGAGGGCTCATATGCTTCCGGCTGCACTAACATTTTTGACCACGGGCCGCCACTGCTGTGACGTAACATTAAAATCCCATTTTTTTTAAATAACGGCACTAGGTTGAATTCTATTTTAACTGCCTTATTATGCCAAGTTGACGATAAATATTTAAATGTAGTTATCCTGGCGATTTTTTTTTTTTTTTTTAATGGGTCAACCGTTTATAATGAAACGATGTTCGAAACTCCGATGAAAAAATGTTACGATCGATTCCTAAATTGGGCTCGCAGCCGATATTCAAATTAATTTTGCAGGTGATCAGCCATCAGTTTAGTTTTCATTCACTGCAGTTGATGATTTCAACTCATTTATTTTATCATCGTATGGACAACCTTTTAAAAGTTGCGGGCAGAACTTTACGATAGTGGCCTCCTGGGCCTGACTTCAGGATGTTAGCGAAATCGCGGGCCGTATAATTCGGATTTATATGGAAGTTTGAATGTTTTATAGGTTTTATACAGGATTTTGACTTGTTCTGAGGGCTGGTCCAATAGCCATAGCGGGCCCCATCCGGCCGCAGGCTGGGAGTTGTCCATATGTGGAAGCAGTAAATTGGGGCGATAGAATGTCTACACTCAGAATATTTAATATTTACCCACTTAAAATCAAATAACTTCATATTCAATTTTTATTATACATCGAAATGCGAATTGTATAATCTGCAGAAACATTTCGTATTCGAAACATTACGTTTGGTATCAACATCCTCTCCTATATCCATGCTTAATGCATAGAAAACCGTTTTATTTTTGAAAAAAAGTTAAACTGAGTAGTAATTTAGAAAAGCTATCTTAAGCGAATTGGAATCGTAATTTTTCCTCCAAAGCCTGATAACCGTGACTTCAATGTAACGTCAATGTCACTTGCAATAGATAATTCTGAAACTCATATGATTAGCTTTTTTCATTCTCTTAAATGAAATAGAGCTAAAAATACAAAAAAAAAACCGCTTAAAAATCAGGGAACGGGTGGATTATCAGATTTTTTCTTTCTTTTTTTTCTTTCTTCTTTTTCTTTCTTTTTTTTTCTTTTTTTTACATAATTATGATAATTTTCAGGCTGATCGCACCAACGAACCGTATAAATTTTAAGTTATTAGACAATACATTTTTAATCTGTTTGTATGGTAAAAGTTTTATTTTGAGTGGTTGAACTGGAATTGTGACAGAGTCAGGGATCAGCGTAACTATATAGGAGCGATGTATTTTTGATTTATTCGAGGTCAGAAGTCCATTTTCTTCAGTCTATCCGTTTGTTCTATTATTGTCAACGTTTAAGCAGTTGTTAGGGTTATTATAAAAGAATATTTTTGATCTATTCTGTTTTTGATTTCATGATTTCGAAGTCTCCTTTTGTACTAATAATTTAAATTGCGTTACACTTTTTATTTTCTTAAGCGTGAGTTTATAAAATAAAATTATGTTTAAAGCATATTTATGTAAGATTATACTTTTATGGCATCTATATTTATGTATCTATAAGATTGAATTTACATTTGTAGAATTTGTTTCTGCATGATGTATTTTCTTTGAATTGGAAAAAAATAAGTATTTTATGTTTGAATTGAAGCACTATAGAGAAATTTACAATTTTAATCGTGAAGAATTATCATCATAGATGTATTATAAAGACGTAAATGCATGAAAGTGTAGCTCAAAAACGAGCTGTGGAAACATTTGATCACCGGCAGCAGCACTTGGCCCAAATGTGTGAACGTGCAGTTCAAACACAAGCAGATGAAACAGATGATTAGTATTTGGAAGGAGAACGACATGGAACAGCTAGACGTCGACAAATACTTCGGGTAAACAGTCTAAGTATCTACAAAGCTGCCACAAATGTGGGTACTTATTATGATAGTTTAAAACTTTTTAACATGGATTGCATTCACCCTGGAGCTTTGCATTTTTCTGAAGAGTAAAAACAAAAATTAACCGAAACCATTTTGGGGACTGTAAGATTGATGTAGGACATTCCGATTTTCCTAATGAATTGGTGTGGTTGTTTCTTCGATGTCACCCACATTTCAAAGAATTCGAAATTTGAAAGCATACTTTAGAATGGCTTTGTTCACAGCATATGACGAGTGAAACTATTAACGATTTTGGTGTGTACTGCTACGTTGCGAACAGTGTATAACAGACTTGATGAATTTTTTTTATTAACTCATTCATCTGACCGTTCAACCAACTCAAATTTGAACGTCCTCAATATGGACAGATATATTTCTGAAGTAATGAAGACGCTGTTAGTGAATGCATCGCCCAAGATCTTCGCTGATACCCTTGCTGATCTGCTACAGAAGGAAAGGAGGCACCTTACGTTAAACTACTTTTTGCTCAACTCTGATGGCACCGACCATCGAATAGTTAGCATCCCTCTTCAAAACAAAGTATATGCCATTGTAACATTGAATGCCGACCAAAGCTTACCTTATAATCTATGGGTGATCCGCCAGCGATGAAAACCTTTGGCAACCATGTAGATTATTGATACGTGCCCAGGCATTTACGTATTCATTATTTTACACTTAGGGAGCCTTTAGATTCTGAGCATGGCTCGGTAACCTGGTACTTGAAAATAATGCTGGATAATTCATTGGTGAAAAAACAGCATTCAATTCTTTTTCTGGCAACGTAAAATAAAATGTGGAATTATTTCATGCGTGGCGTATGTTTTGCGTACGAGTCCGTTATTCTGATTGAGTTTCGAAAGGGGTTTTAAACTCGTGACATCAAATTGGCGCACATTTCACATGTGAAAACTCCGTTATTTTAAAGTAAATTTATTTATTTTTTTCAACTGGCAATTTTAATCATTGTTACTGTCTCCAAGACAACCAGACCGCAAGATATAATACCGAAATTTTTAAGCTGCGGCGATTGAAATGAAATTCCTTCTTTGCTTAAAAATTCGTAAAAAAACTCCTAATTTATATTTTTCCTCCGTTCTTTTAAAAGCGGGCGAATTGTATGCTCCGTCTTTTGCCGAAATATAAAAAAGCTATGACAGATGGAATTCAAGATGCAGCAGTTTTAAAAATATTTTACGAAAGCCAGCGTCAAATTTAATTTTATTTGAAAAATTCCCAAAAATCTGCAAATTATGTTACACAATCCGAACAAACAATTTTTAAAAGAAAATTTTCTTCTCTATCCGATGATGTAAATTTTGTTTTACTGCGAGTGCAATGACCGGCGTTATTACGTATTAAGCGAGAAAAATCGCTAAAAATCGGACAAAACATAAAATAAAACATTTTCTAATTCGAATTTCGAAAAAATCGCCCCGAGGCGTGTTAGGATCTGTCCTAGTGAAGCCGTATGCAAAATTCGGTAGGTCTGCGACCCACCGTCTCGGCGCAATGAGATCGAGAGACGCTCGCAAGAAGATCGACGGTCACAAACTTGCCTACCTACATAGCTACATACAATGTTTACTCTCGGATTTTATTATATATAAGATTATATATGTGTGTGTGTGTGTGTGTGTGTTTGTGTTTACTTTACAGTAAACTTTTGCTTATCACTGTATTTCTATGCAATATAATAAAATTAATACCAATATAAACAATTATAATCGCTAGCAAAAATTTTATTAGCACTTGAGAGTGCTATTTCTTTCACTCACGGGTTTTTTGTCTACGCGAGCTCGTCGAGTCACTTTTCAATTTTAAACTCGCATATCTCAAACACTATTAGGTGTAAAATGTCGAAACTTTATATTTAGGATTGTTGTAACATCTAGTTGTCCACCTCCCCTTTAAGTTCCATTCGACTGGATAGTTTATCCAGTCGACCTACAGGACCTACAGGACCGCCTAAATCCTACAGGACCACCCAAAAGATTCAAAATACATTATGCTCTATCGCCGAAATTCATTAAACTTGCATATCTCAAAACCTATTAGGCGTACAATGTCGAAACTTTATATTTAGGATTGTTGTAACATCTAGTTGTCCACCCCCTTTAAGTTCCATTCGACTGGATAGTTTATCCAGTCGACCTACAGACCTACAGGACCGCCTAAATCCTACAGGACCACCCAAAAGATTCAAAATACATTATGCTCTATCGACCGTTTGCATATCTCAAAACCTATTAGGCGTACAATGTCGAAACTTTATATTTAGGATTGTTGTAACATCTAGTTGTCCACCTCCCCTTTAAGTTCCATTCGACTGGATAGTTTATCCAGTCGACCTACAGGACCTACAGGACCGCCTAAATCCTACAGGACCACCCAAAAGATTCAAAATACATTATGCTCTATCGGCCGAAATTCATTAAACTTGCATATCTCAAAACCTATTAGGCGTACAATGTCGAAACTTTATATTTAGGATTGTTGTAACATCTAGTTGTCCACCTCCCTTTAAGTTCCATTCGACTGGATAGTTTATCCAGTCGACCTACAGGACCTACAGGACCGCCTAAATCCTACAGGACCACCCAAAAGATTCAAAATACATTATGCTCTATCGGCCGAAATTCATTAAACTTGCATATCTCAAAACCTATTAGGCGTACAATGTCGAAACTTTATATTTAGGATTGTTGTAACATCTAGTTGTCCACCTCCCCTTTAAGTTCCATTCGACTGGATAGTTTATCCAGTCGACCTACAGGACCTACAGGACCGCCTAAATCCTACAGGACCACCCAAAAGATTCAAAATACATTATGCTCTATCGGCCGAAATTCATTAAACTTGCATATCTCAAAACCTATTAGGCGTACAATGTCGAAACTTTATATTTAGGATTGTTGTAACATCTAGTTGTCCACCTCCCCTTTAAGTTCCATTCGACTGCGATAGTTTGTGACTCCAGTCCTAAATTCCTACAGGACCACCCAAAAGATTCAAAATACATTATGCTCTATCGGCCGAAATTCATTAAACTTGCATATCTCAAAACCTATTAGGCGTACAATGTCGAAACTTTATATTTAGGATTGTTGTAACATCTAGTTGTCCACCTCCCTTTAAGTTCCATTCGACTGGATAGTTTATCCAGTCGACCTACAGGACCTACAGGACCGCCTAAATCCTACAGGACCACCCAAAAGATTCAAAATACATTATGCTCTATCGGCCGAAATTCATTAAACTTGCATATCTCAAAACCTATTAGGCGTACAATGTCGAAACTTTATATTTAGGATTGTTGTAACATCTAGTTGTCCACCTCCCCTTTAAGTTCCATTCGACTGGATAGTTTATCCAGTCGACCTACAGGACCTACAGGACCGCCTAAATCCTACAGGACCACCCAAAAGATTCAAAATACATTATGCTCTATCGGCCGAAATTCATTAAACTTGCATATCTCAAAACCTATTAGGCGTACAATGTCGAAACTTTATATTTAGGATTGTTGTAACATCTAGTTGTCCACCTCCCCTTTAAGTTCCATTCGACTGGATAGTTTATCCAGTCGACCTACAGGACCTACAGGACCGCCTAAATCCTACAGGACACCCAAAAGATTCAAAATACATTATGCTCTATCGGCCGAAATTCATTAAACTTGCATATCTCAAAACCTATTAGGCGTACAATGTCGAAACTTTATATTTAGGATTGTTGTAACATCTAGTTGTCCACCTCCCGTTTACTTTATCCAGTACAGACCTACAGGACCTACAGGACCGCCTAAATCCTACAGACCCCAAAAGATTCAAAATACATTATGCTCTATCGGCCGAAATTCATTAAACTTGCATATCTCAAAACCTATTAGGCGTACAATGTCGAAACTTTATATTTAGGATTGTTGTAACATCTAGTTGTCCACCTCCCCTTTAAGTTCCATTCGACTGGATAGTTTATCCAGTCGACCTACAGGACCTACAGGACCGCCTAAATCCTACAGGACCACCCAAAAGATTCAAAATACATTATGCTCTATCGCCGAAATTCATTAAACTTGCATATCTCAAAACCTATTAGGCGTACAATGTCGAAACTTTATATTTAGGATTGTTGTAACATCTAGTTGTCCACCTCCCCTTTAAGTTCCATTCGACTGGATAGTTTATCCAGTCGACCTACAGGACCTACAGGACCGCCTAAATCCTACAGGACCACCCAAAAGATTCAAAATACATTATGCTCTATCGGCCGAAATTCATTAAACTTGCATATCTCAAAACCTATTAGGCGTACAATGTCGAAACTTTATATTTAGGATTGTTGTAACATCTAGTTGTCCACCTCCCCTTTAAGTTCCATTCGACTGGATAGTTTATCCAGTCGACCTACAGGACCTACAGGACCGCCTAAATCCTACAGGACCACCCAAAAGATTCAAAATACATTATGCTCTATCGGCCGAAATTCATTAAACTTGCATATCTCAAAACCTATTAGGCGTACAATGTCGAAACTTTATATTTAGGATTGTTGTAACATCTAGTTGTCCACCTCCCCTTTAAGTTCCATTCGACTGGATAGTTTATCCAGTCGACCTACAGGACCGCCTAAATCCTACAGGACCGCCCAAAAGATTCAAAATACATTATGCTCTATCGGCCGAAATTCATTAAACCTGCATATCTGAAAAACTATTAGGCGTACAATGTCGAAACTTTATATTTAGGATTGTTGTAACATCTAGTTGTCAACCTCCCCTTTAAGTTCCATTCGATTGGATCGTTTATCTACAGGACCGCCCAAAAGATTCGAAATACATTACGCTCTACGGGCCGAAATTCATCAAAGTGTTTTTTAGAGGTATTGGGCTATTTCAAACGACTCAGAAGTGATATATGCTGTTCAGAGTTACAAAATGAATTCCTCCATTAAAAGAAGTGTCTTTATCATTTATAGTTCTGCTACGGGAACACTCAAAAGGTTCCAATACATTACGGTCCATGGCAATTTTAGAGGCATTTATCCCTTTCAAGCACAATACCGTCCTACCCTATAAGTTAGGTGATGGTCCAACGACGGTCATGTGCCTCCCTCAAAACCTACGCCAAAAGTCGCCAAGCTTGACGACTTTTGTTGTACGTGTGTATGTATTTAACTCTCAAATCTCAAAAAATTTTAGTCGTAGAATGTTGAAATTTCATACATAAGATTGTTGTAACATGTAGTTTCAAATCTGGATTTTTGGTTCCAATCTACTGGAAAGTTTATTTACAGGGCCACCGAAAAAATTTCAATACTTTAATGTATATGGACATCTTCAATATAATTTAACTGTAGACAGTCATTGTTTGGTCCATGCCCAAAATCTCGCCGTCTGTCGTCGACCTTGGCGAGTTTATCCAAAATATCGCCAAATTTGACGACAGTCAGTCATTGGGTCCATGACCAAAATATCGCCATTTTTCATCGTTCTGGGCGAGTTTTGGCGATAGTCTGACGTTAGCGGTGGTTTCAGTTATGTTGACAGACGCGCGATAATACCCGCTCCGCGCTTCGCCTGCCTGTTATTTCCAAGGACATCACCACTGTGCCATGTTGAAACATACTTCATACTTCGAACCGACATATAAAATCTTGGTGGTTTCGTATGTGTGTGAGAGAGAGTAAAAGCACACTCAAGTGCGTAAATAAAATCTGGAAGAATTTCAGATTTTTTATTCCCTTTTAGTTTTTATTTATATCTATTAAATCAAACAGACAGGAGAAGAATTTACAAATGTTATCAGATAATGTTTTGAATTTTTTTTTCCTAATGGCGGGAACTTGCCTTTTATAGGCGTTGGCCTCTACCAAGGCCGGAATGACTGTCGCCTTTATTATGGAGGCACCTAAGAGGTGGGCCAGCATTGCCTCCTATGAACTAACAATCAAGAGCGTGCGGGGAATCGAACCCAGACCCGTGTGTAAAAGATTACGAGAAAAAACTAATGAAATTCAGGTTGCTGGTTTACGAATTTAAAAACACTTAAATGGCCAAACAAACTTTATATATTACAAATATGTACAACAAATACTAAGGTGCACTATAGCACTACAAAATTAGATAGACGAACGCACAATAGGTCCGCCACGATAGATTCGAGAGCTTATCTTATCTGATGTAAATTTCTTGAAGTTCCACAAGTGTAGGAGGTTGCCAGAATTTGGCGCTTTCATCGACATTCACAGTTTTTAGGCGCTGCAACATCCCGGCCCCCGTGGAATGTTTTAACATTCAACCAACAAGCATACAGTAAAGGTTAGTACAAATTTCCAATACATTAATAAACATTACAGAATTATATATCAGCAATACCATTTAATTAACATGGTTCAATTATAAATGAAAACAAACTACACATTAGTATACATAATAAAGCAATAAGAAATTAACAGAAATAAGTAAATCCAGAATATTTTTCGATTTCAGTAATAATTCTAATCAATATTTACAGGGAGTATACACAATTTTGAAATGGGTCTTTTTAAAATTCCGTGAGCAGTTCGTACATTGACCACTCTGACACAATTATCATTGCCACGAAAAATTTCTACTATTCTTCCAAGAAGCCATTTGCATTTAGGAAGATTGGGCTCCTATACAATTACTAACGTACCTGGGCTGACGTTATCCTTTAAAAATTTCCATTTATTGCGATTTTGAAAATGGCTCAGATATTCTAAGCTCCAGTGCTTCCAAATAGTCTGAGTTAATTTCTCAACTCGTTTCCACCTTGATAAACGATTGATGGGAACATCGACAATATTTGGTTCAACAATTGTGGTTATGGGCCGACCAATTAGGAAATGTCCTGGCGTTAAGGCATCTAGGTCATTGATATCTGACGAAATTGGGGTCAATGGTCTCGATGTCAGGATTCCTTCGATTTCCGTAATTATTTAAAAAAATTCTTCATAATTGAAATTTGTATCTCCTGCCCCCCTGTATAAATGGTGCTTGAAAGACTTTACTCCCGCCTCCCAGAGTCCCCCAAAATTCGGAGCTCCGGGCGGGATAAAGGAACATTTAATTTGTTCAGAGGAAAGGAACTTACTTAGTATCTCGTCTGGATAATTGATCAACCTATGCAATCGTTTGAGTTCTGAATGGGCACCCACGAAATTTCATCCATTGTCTGAAAACAAGGTCTTACATTTGCCACGTCGGGCAAAGAATCTCTTTAATGCTCCAATAAATGCTTGCGTCGTTAAGTCACAAACTATCTCAATGTGAACAGCCTTAGTGGCCATACAAACGGAAATGGCAATATAAACCTTATGAAATGTACCCCTTCGTTGGTTTCTATACCTAATTTGAAATGGTCCAGCCAAATCTACACCTGTGTTTATAAATGGGGTATTTACGGTAACTCTCTCCGAGGAAGGGTTTCCCATTAATTGCTCTACTACCCTAGGCTTGTTTTTTGTACGAATTACGCAATTATGGACAATTTTCCTCGCAAGATTTCTGCCCTTTATAGGCCAAAACCTCTGCCGTATGTAATACAAGAGTGTTAGTGGACCAAAATGAAAATACTTTTTGTGCAAATATGCCATAATCAAGCAAGTTAATTTATTCCCTGCAGGTAGTATGATCTGTAGGGATCGACCGATAGTATCGGCGTCGATACCTCCTATTTTTTTAGGTATCGGTATCGGTTCTTTCGATTCTAAAAGTATCGGGAAAGTATCGGTTTCTGTTGCTTTCATCCATTTTCACCGATACTTTTCAACCGATACTTCGCTTTTCAGAAGAAAACCACGCTGGCGCAATACCATTCTAGAATCTTTATTTTGGTAATGATATGAGAGGCGTCGTTTCATTGACACATTTGTTTGCGCGAGTGTTTTCGAACTGTGTTTTTTTTTTTAATTGTAACCATCGCTAAATGGATGTCGTATCACCAAGTGTGGTCGAAATTATGGACGAAGAATCGTTAGATGACAGTTTAACAGGACAATGGTCTATTCTTCTAAATTGTTTTGAATTGGTGCCCAACACTAAATACGCTATCTGCAAGGATTGCAAAAAACAAATGTCGAGAGGTAGGCTATAATTTTACTTCAGTTTTATAAACGTTTATTTTCTCATTGATATATATAACACAATTGAATCTCCCAATAACGAACTCGCTCGGTTCCAGTTAAAAAATTCGCTATAGAGAAAATTTCGTTGTACAGAGATTAAAGATTTTTGAAGTTATTTCAGAAAATATTACAAACTTTTTAGTTAATTCGGTGTTTAAAGGTATTAAATTATGACTTTTAATTAAAAATAAATTGGAATTTATTATAAATTTGTTAAACTTACGGTTTCTTACTTTTCATTGTATAAATGAAATGTTCAAAAGTAGAGACAATCCACGAATTTAGAGAATAAAATATGTTATATTTCAGCCTTCGAAATACGTTTGAGGAATTTGTTTCTATTTAGCTTATAGAACTTCAGGTACAGACATTTTAATATTAGTCAGCCGTAAATATTTGAAACCGAATGTAGCATTCTGCTATCGGAAGTGAATCGTATTTCTGCGCATGCAAACGGGGATAGGGTTTGAACCGAATGACGTTTGTCAGACATATCCCCCCCTCCCTCGTGTCCCTCTGCAAACGTAAAAAAAAGGCGCCCTTTTTGTGCTCTAGATCAGTGGTTCCCAAACTATGGGCCGCGACCCATTGTTATGTCAAGGGAGCAATTTCGGTGGGTCCAAAAGGATGGGAAAAATTAAACTTTAGTATTTTATATATATAGTAAACTATACTATTTTATATAGCCTATACTGGTTATCGTTATGCAGTAGTGGGTCGCGGAAAAAAAATCTAGTTGAAGATTTTTTGAAAAGAAGGACAAAAAGTTTGGGAACCACTGCTCTAGATCAAGATTTTCTCAATTTTAGTTCGAAATGGCCCCCCTTTCGACGATGGCACCCAGACCTTGCTTACCGTGCCACGCCGCCCCTGCTCAGAGCTTAGAATTAAAACAGATAAAATTTGTTCATATCAATCACAGAAATACATGTTAACAATGATCATAAAAACAAAAACACTGAAGATAAATTTCATTAAATATGGATACTTTAAGTAGCAACTTTTTTTTAAGACTTGAAAATTGAATTTAGTTTATCATTTTTGGATTTTTCTTTAAAATTTATTTAATCTCGTCATTTTTAAGCATCTTTTATTTAGACCCTCCAAGGCGTAGCTTGAAAACGAGCAAAAATATTTTTCTTCATATTGCAGCTGTCTCAATGACAAAATAAATGATACTAAAATTATAAACGAAACCTATATGTAAAAACAATTTATTCCTTTTTTGTATAGCAAAGAAGTTAACTTTTTGGCAGTGACTTGAGAACTGGCGACTCCCGTGAACTTTAATTATGTTGGTACCAGAAGTTAAATGATTCATTTTGAAAACATTCCGCACTATCAAAAGTGAGAATTATCAAACATTTAATGATTTTATTATCTATCAGATTAATGAGAGAACATAGGATTTTAGTATCATTCTGGTTTGAGAAGTGTAATAATTATCAATATCTAATAATTATTTATATTGTTAATTTAAAAAGTTGAAGCTGTATTAGTATAATTAGTAATACTAATTATTATTGAGTTTATTTTAAATTTTGGGATAAAAAACATAGTTCTTGTGAACAGTGTTTGGTTTATATATAAGGAAAACACAGGAATAATCGATGAGCACCTTTTCTTAGTACGGAAAAGATCAATCTGGATTAATTGTGACTTAACCCTTTCCGGAGAATCAAAATATTCGGATTTTCAAAAAGAACTTAAAAATGATCATATGAATTCATATTAAAAAGAAATCTTGCTAAAACATTTAATAATTCACTTAGTAGTTAAATAATTGGAGCAGATAAATAGAACCATTAGTTAATGTGAACTTATTATGCATTTTCAGGGACGAATTTACATACGTATTTAATGAACAATATCTAAATACTTATGTACTTACATAATACTGTACAGTTTATACATTATCACAATTTAATGTAGTTTAAGTAATCTAAAAAATATTCTCATATGTGAAAGAATTATAATTAAAGAAAATCTAAATAAAACTTGCAAGCTTTGAAGTTGAATAAATTTCAAGTGTTTACTTTTGTAAGCACAAAACAGAGGCATGAACCAAAAGCAAAGACACATACACTAAGAGCAAGTAGGAAGCTCTTTTCGGTCTAATATGGAAACCTTTTATCTGGCGCACAGCAACAATTAGGCGACAAAATAGAGGTTGAGAAAAATTGATTTAAATATTTGCACCAGTTGGCACTGGAAATGGATTCTCTTATTAATATATCCCTTTGACCCCCCCCCCCCGTGTTTGTATTCTGTCAAGCCTAAATGAGGGGGGCTTGGGCGGAGGACTTTTTAAGGGAGTCTATCGCATATTCATGTTACATCTGGAGAAAATCGCCCAAAACTCTAGACCACTAGATCGACAGCCACGCGAGGAGAAAGAATTCCGAACCTGCACACCAAGACGCTTCCCAGTGCTCAGCTTTTTATAAATTCGGCCATTCGTCGGCATGATTGAAGGGAAAAGAAAGAAAGACTAGAACTACTGTAAATTCACACTTCAATGTATCCACTGCTTTTTCTTTTTAATGCTTTCTACTGGGCTCAAATTTCATAATGCTGTTATTCATTTTAACGAGAACTACCCTCTCGTTACAAAAACTGCCCAGAATACACATGTAGGTTTAAATGATATTAAATTATGTAAAGTATCGATATCGGCCGATACCATAACTTAAAAGTATCGGTATCAGCTATTTCTGAAAATGAATTTATAGGTAAAGTATTGGTATCGGTCATCGGCGAAAATGTGGTATCGGTCGATCCCTAATAATCTGGTGTTTTGCGTCATAATCCAGATCAGAATTTCCAAGAAGACCCCCAACCCTGATGACGCCGTTCGTATCACAATAGGGGTTTAACGAACTTAAAAATCCCTTACCTGTGAGGGGTTTACCCTCCCTTAAGGATTTATATTCTTCCTCAAATTCTTGCAATTGAACCAAGGCTATTAACCTTAATTCTGCCGCCTTATATTCGTCTGTAGAGATGGGGCCTTCAAGCCTTACCTGACTTCTTGAATTGCCGAGAAACCTGAAAACAAAACTTAATATGCTAATTAGTTTTACATAATTATTGGTAATCTGAAGAATATGACCCAAAACTGAATTTTCTGATGCAACAGTCAAATTAATGTTCGGTTTGAGTTCCCGCAAGTAGTCACTATTGTCCACAGCAGATTCTGGAACGCTAGTCTCTACTACTTCGGTTGTTTCCTTCAGAAATGATGGGCCAGTCCACCACAGTTCTCTATTCAGGATATCCTCTGGAGATAAACCTCTGGATATCGAGTCTGCGGGGTTCTCCTTCGAAGACACGTGTTGCCACTGACAGCTAACAGAGAGCTCTATTATGGCTGCTACTCGATTGCGCACGAAGGTTTTAAGTTCGTGAGATGATTTATTTATCCAAGCTAAAACGATGTTGGAGTCTGACCACAAAATTGTGGCACAGTCCTTAATGGCTAAGGCCTTCTTAACCTTTTGCATGAGTTTAGCTAGCAGCAATGCTCCACAAAGTTCTAATCGAGGAATAGTGACTGTTTTTACCGGGGCAATTCTGGATTTGCTGCACAGAAGATGAACTGAAATAGTACCATCAGATCGTCTACATTGTGCATAAATAGCTGCACCGTAGCGTAGGTGGCATTCGACGCATCTGCGAACCCGTGACAGTGATATTATCCTCATTCCAACAATGTCTTGGAATAACTAAAGTTTCAAGTTTTGGTAGCAGTGACACAAATTCTAGCCACTTTTCCAGAATGGCTACTGGTAGCGAAGCATCCCAGTGTAAATTTAAGAGCCAAAGTTCCTTCATGAACAGTTTTGCCCTAGTCACAGCAGGACCAATTAGTCCGAGAGGATCGAATATCCTCGCAATTTCTGACAGCACGGAACGTTTCGTATTAGTGTCCCTGTGTTGAATTGTAACTTTAAATGAAAAGCAGTCAAGTTGGGATTTCCATAGTACTCCTAGAACTTTAACGGAGTCGCTTTTTTCCGAATCCACGAATGAATAGTGTCCCTTGCTTGTAATAACTTGACTGTCCTGAGAAGTCTTGAGACTGTCTTGAGAAGACTGTCCTCGTTTGAATTCCACTTATGCAGGGTCATACCTGCGCTTGCAAACAACTGGACAAGCTGGAGTATCAATTCTTTAGCTAATTCCAGGTTACTTGTCCCCGTTATAAGGTCGTCTATATAGAAGTCTGTAAGAGCGACTGATACAGCTAACTTTTCAAGGGATTTCAGCTTTGCTTCTATTTTAATTTTCGTCCAAGTGACAGTGGTGTCTGCTACAACATTTTTTATTCGTGTTAGCTGGGCTTTCAATGAGCCCTTTTTTCGATACAATTGCATTGGCCATTTTTACTATCGAGAACTACGCACTAATTCCGGCTCGACGGACCATGTAAAAGATTGCGAGAAAAAAACTAATGAAATTCAGTTCGCTGGTTTACGAATTTAAAAACACTTAAATGGCCAAACAAACTTTATATATTACAAATATGTACAACAAATACTAAGGTGCACTATAGCACTACAAAATTAGATAGACGAACGCACAATAGGTCCGCCACGATAGATTCGAGAGCTCATCTTATCTGACGTAAATTTCTTGAAGTTCCACAAGTGTAGGAGGTTGCCAGAGTTTGGCGCTTTCATCGAAAGGCAAAGTTTTTAGGGGCTGCAACACCGTGGTGTGGTAGAATGGCACTCTAACGCCTACATAACCCGAGAGGCGTTTTTTATTTTTTTTAAATTGAATGTAAAAATTCACAAAAAAATGAAGTACAGGAGCTAAGTTTCCATGCAAATATAGCCTTGACTGAATGTAATTCGTTAAGTCTCTTTTTAAAAATGTTTTTTAAAATGAGGAGATTTTTTTAAAAAACGAACATCCATCATAGTTTTCAGTAGCTTAATTCATTCAATTTCATCAACTCAATATGTCTATACGTACTTGTATTGAAGCTCTCAATGCAAAATATAAGCTGAAACCGACATACGTGAGCATGACGACACTAAGAGTTATGTAACATAGAGTTTTGTCGGAACATCAAAATCAAGAATCGTCGTCAAGCGGCTGGCTGTGCGGAGGTCTGTAAAAATATTACACGTTTTTGAAGTAAAACTTCTTTAGGCGTAACTAGGGAGTAACTCAGATTTTTTTTCTGACAGAAGTAACGCTCAGTAAAGGAAGTGACGTATCTTTTTCCCCCTTCCTTTCTTCATTTGAGGAACAGTTCTGGGGCGTTCGTCGTCGACATTACTCCCTACCTGTTTTGAAGCAAGATCTTGTCTGATGACTCTGTTCAGTGGATAAGTGGACCGGCTCTTGTCAGAGCCACTGTGGGAAGACTTTCGCTGAACAGGTGGTGATCCTGCTGACTGTCTCTCACTGTTGTTACAGGCGGCGACCCAACCCGTCACCTCCAATAAACAAGGCCTACGCACCGAATACAGAAAGTGGCACAATGTTGCATTCCATGGTCCAAGCTCCGATGCTTTAATCACATGCTTTCAATGGCATTATTACAATATTTAATGGGATTATGAGTTAAAACTTGACATGATTGGTTGCATTGATACATAAATATTGTTTGTCTGTACTTAAATAGTATGTAATCTTTTAATATTGCTCATGTGTTTTTGAGTTATTTATAATAATGACCCAAATGTAAATTTTTAAACAGAATAATACTTCAAGCAAAATCAGCAGAGGAAAACAAAGGTTTAAGAACACTGCCATAGATACATGCAATAACAGACCCTAAGTGCATTCGATACCAACCGACAGAAGAAAACACCAGTTTCGGAACACAGTTGAAGAAAAATACCACAACATAGACATTCTCTCGATTCAAACCCTACGGGAAAACGTTTAAAGAAAACAGTGAAAGAATAATAGTTCAACACGGAATGTCTGGAAGCTAACCCGATATCCAGACGGAACAACGGTTTAAGAACACAGGTATGTAACACCACAAAGAAACAAACACTGGCTGCAAAGGGTTTAAGAACAAAATAAAAGAATAACAAATGGACACTCCGTGGATTCTAACCCAACCTCAAGACGGAGCAACGCTTTAACACGGGGATGGAACACCACAAAGAAACGGACCCTGGCTGCAATCAATTCCAAACAATAGACAGAATCTGCAGTTTAAAAACACGGATACAGAATAATAATTCGAAACCTACCAGCAGAGGAAATCAACGCTTAAGAACACTGTGATAGAAAAACACACACAAAAAAATAAAAAAATTACACTACCTGCATTCGAACCCAACAAACAGAGGAAAACATCAGTTAAAAAACACAGTTAAAGTATAATACTAGACTATACATTCCCCCCATTCAAACCCAAACTCCAGACGGAACAGTGGTATAAGAAAACAGTTAAAGAATAATACTACAACATGGACACTTCCTGGATTCTAAATAATTATCATGGATTACCGATGATTTTTACTGGAGATTTTTAATTTTCGCTCTAAAGAATCTCAACCGTCAGTTGATTTTTTAAAAGAAAAATTTGATCTAACTATGAATACTTCTGGACTTCAATCAGCAACGCGTTCCGGTACAACGATTGATGCTGTATTTTCAAGAAAATTAGCAAATTTAGAGAGTAAAATTTATGTTTCACATTATAGTTACCACAAACCTATAATTTCATACATAAAAATTATGATGATATTCAAGTACCTATTTCCAATGAATAATATGAATAGAACATTTATATAATCTTTGTAAAGTACATGAATAATAAATATAATTAAATTATAATAAGATATTTATTTTAAGTTAAAGTTTAATCATTTCAGTGATATGTGGCGTAAACGTCAAAGAAGTTTTACTTCAATCGAGCGTAAAGATTACTCCTACACACTTTTTTTTAGCGTTGGGGTCGTTTTGGCAGTCCATCCAGTTGCTTATCTATGTCGACGAATATAGCAATCATTTTTAATATATTGAAATACTTATTAAAACGGTATATTTTGCTTTAATCCTTATTAGCCTAACAAATCTAGTATTACTACGTATTACTTATACTACATCTTCGAATTTCTCCCTCTTAAATTCTCGATTTAAATATTTAAATCCAACAAGATTCAATTTCTTGTAACGATATCTGACTGTGTCATCTTAAGGAGTTATTTAGAACGGTTTGCAGAAGCTTGCTGCAGAGTTTATGAATTTCACGGTTTTTTTTTTTGTGTGTGTGTGACGGCGCGTTATTGATTGCCTTGTAAAATAAATTCGCTTTGGTAGCCGTAACTTGAGGCACTTTGTTTCAGCACCTAACTTATGATAATCGTTGACGCATCGTTCTTGCGTGTCCAACTGTCCTTGGTTTTCTAGGGAACATCTGTGGCCAGTGTGCTGATTTTCATTTCCGTCGTTCTATTTTTAAGAAAAAATGATACATAGCTGCTCTGCATACAGTTACGAATTTCTGGGTATTTCTGTCGTTTAACGGTTAAAAGTTGCTTGTTAAATGTAGTTTACAATTCCTATTCTACGCGTTAAATAATTCAATTTTGCAATTTTTTTTTTTTTTTTTGCATGCAAATCGGTTAACTAGAAAGCCATATTCGGCGATATTTCGCCCAAAAGTTGCCAAGCTTGGCTACATTTATCACATTGGGCGCGATTTTTCCAATAAAGTCTGTCTAGGCGTTTTTCCTGCATTAACATCACATAATAGCCTTGTATTATTCCATTACTCTTCTGTGACGTAATCAAAAAGCGATTATTCGAGGCCTTTCTACACATCACGATTTTTCTAGAAAGTACGTGGGTGGGTATTTAGACCGCATATTTCAAGTTAGTGTTCATCGAGTTTATGATGAGTTAGTTGGTAGCATTGTTCTGTGAATTGTGCTATTGAATGTTATAGTTTGCTTAATTTTAGAAGCCATGTGTTGAAGTGCTGAGTGTAAATTCTTCATTGCTGAGTTTTGAGGGATTGTTCATAATTTCCATCGTAAGTTTATACTGAATTTTCGCCTATGCAAGTGTTTTATTTTGCGTGGGAATTATAGAATTTGTGAAAGCTTTGGTACTGAGTGGATTGTTTTAAACAAGATACTGAACGTTAGTGGCTGGAATTTTGTACAGCTGACTGTTCGACGAAGTTCGAGAAGCAATAAAGTTCGCGTTCCATCTTGACAAGTGGATTCTTTACTAGAATTTTCTACACTTAACCCTTTGACGCGCAACCCTTTCCCAATGCTGAAAAAAGGGCAGCCGTTGCCATCACTCGACTTAACTGCTAGCAAGATGGCGGACGATCAAAAAGTTCATCACGTGCCACAGATCTAAAGACACTTTTTTGACGGCAGCTGGCTGTGCGGCACAGCCAACTGCGTCAAAAAAAGAGTCTCTAGATCTGTGGCACGCGATGAACGTTTCGACCGTCCGCCATCTTGCTAGTAGTTAAGTCGAGCGATGGCAACGGCTGCCCTTTCTTCAGCATTGGCAATCTATCCGGCTGTTCTCGCATTCTTCCATTTTTTAGCAGATGTCAGTGCTGTTTCAAAATAATCGTGACCATTTTTTTTACGGGAAATGACGTGCTAAAAAATAAAGGATCCTCGTGGAGCTATGTCAACCGCAACTATTTTTATAGAAATCCAATCTATTCTTCGTGACTGGCAACTGTCAAAACGTCAGAATTTGGTGTTCCCAGAACGGGAACACTGCGCGTTAAAGGGTTAACGAACTTTAGAGCGACGATACCCAGGAGATTGGCAGAGTTTTCTGCAACAATATGGATGCATTTCATGATTTGTGAAAGGTTCAGGTATAACATTTCACAGTAAAAGATTTCTGTTCACGTTTCGAAACATCCTTTTTATAAATGAAGAATATTTACTTCAATGCATCCACATCCACTTAGCCTAGGCAATATTTTTGTTCACGCCAAGAGGGTTTGTAATGCGTATGTTAACAATAAATTTCGTTTGTAGTTTACACTTACCACTCGCTGAATGGGTCGATAAAGCACAAGCAGAGCCTCTCTGCGCATGTCCGTGCCCCAAGGTTCATCCTTAGGCTCATGTTTCCAACGGATTTTGAATGGCGATGCGCTCACCAGGATATTTCTACCCCCGAGCGTAAATCCTACGTTAAGACACGAAGGTAAATTTATAGGCGTGAACACTTCTATCAGAAAGTTGGATAACGGCATTGATGCAAAGAGATGGCGCTGCGCACACTGGGTAACTGCGTTCTCCTGCTTCTGCTAATCTCAGGTTGGTTATATTTCCATCGAGGAGAAGTCAATGGAGATCGTCGAATTAGCGGAACTTTAAAAAATTAAAAATATAGACTTATGAACGTCGGATATAATAATTTCTGGCTTCAGATGTGTTTCAGTTACATAATTGTGTATGTGTGTGTCTTAGAATACTATTTCTTAATTAATATAGGCAATAAATTCGAAGCGAAGTAATATTATGTATGTCATGCCGTGTTATTATTTTGCCCAAAAGTTGTATTTAAGAAATAGTAGTAAATTTAGAAGAATGTAGTATGTGTGAATGCAATATTTTAAAAAGTGTTTATTTATACTGACGATCACACTTAAACAAGCAGTATTTACATTTATTTCATGCTGCGACACATTTTAACACAGCTTTAAATGGCCGCTAAAAACTCATATTAAAATATTAAATTCACGTTACATAAAGAACTCAATAATGAAGTCTTAGCCATTTTCTAATGTAAATATATACCGTGGCAGACGAAAACTTCTTTTCTGTGAGCCACGTTTTACGCACTCGTTAACAAATATAAACTCTGTATTTTAATAATCTTAAGATAGAATTTTTTATTCATTTGTTACTAAGGCAACCATGTAAGCAAAAGGGAAAAAAATAATTTAAATTGAGTGCTCGCGTTCATAATCTCGTTCCCATGCTAGGTCGGAAAATTAACAACAAATAAAAGCAGTTATCAGTCAGCACGGCAAATGCTTTATTCTTTTGCCGCTAGTTTCGCTGCACGTCACTCGATTTCCAATGTTTACATAATTGAAACTTATTTGGGGTACCAAAAATCTAGCATAGCAGCTATTGAGAGTGTCCACTCCTATAATATATCTCCGTGGTTAAGATTTAACTGTCTGTTCAACTGCAAACTGAGTCTTAATGGTGATCTTAAAATGACTGCATCATCATCGTGTCAAGTTCGTTACATAAAAAAAAAAAAAAAAACACCAGCTTCCCCTTGACGGGAACCTGATAAGCTGACTTAAATTTCGAAAATCGAATTATTTTAGAAGATATTAATAAAAAACTGAAAAAATAAACAGAATGGTTTCCAGATTTTCATAAAATCATTCATTCCTTTGCAACAAAGCAATCCCAAGTATGTAGAATCACGTGAAATTGAAAAAAAAAATGAAGAAGGATTACATCCGTTTTACGCCAAATTGAAAAGAATATGAGATAAATAACTCAAAGTGTGTTACCCAAAGTTGAAAATTTTCAAATAGTAAGTTTGCTTAGACAACAGGAGTTTAGAATGAGCGATTATTCGTTTTTCCAAAACAGAATAACTCATTGTAACTGATTTTAAAAGCGCCATCTTGGCATTAGGTACGATCTGGCAAAATGGTATCCTTCCAATCAGGATGAATCTAAACCACGAGTTCCAAAATGTTAGAACCCAGTATCTTGAAAATGAAAAATAATTAAAATGCAGATTATTTTAAAACCGGTTCGGTCCAGCTGGAGTATTTGCTACCAATTGAAATATTTGCTGGCTTTCACTATGCCATTACAGCAGTTCTACAACACTTTGGATATTTGCCAGCCCTGCGAGATGATATAATTCGTGGTGCTCAATACGCCAATCTGCAAAGGATTATGTATATGAAATATGGATAACGGTTTTCCAGGAACCTTACATGAGCAGTCATTATAGGTGTTGAGCCTGTGTCAATCGCCCAATAATGAAAAGTCGCCATGGGTGGCAAGCTATCCTAGCTGTTCCGTAGTTTTTTTCAAAGAAAACGTATGAAATGCTATTTTCTTAGAGCTAATTATTAACTATACATATACGCCAGTCCCCAAATTATGAAAAATCCCCATAATTGGCTAATACGCAAGGTGACCCATGGATTTCACATAATTAAAAATAGTGCGAAGTTTAAATATTTATGTTCCAAGGAACATTCAAGAACCAAGCAATGTGCAGCTCGGTAACATTCTATAGGATCGAACTTTTGGGTTTTGTTTGTTGAAATGATGCCTTTTTTTACGAATAAGCATTATTAGGGCCCGAATGCCTCATACGAAAAGCGAGCGTAGCGAGGCTAGGGGCCATGGCAACTAGTGTTGTAAAAGGCCAAAACGGTAGCGAGAACGAATCTTCGTGCATAGAATTTCACGGCGCCACCGTGTCATAAATATACTGACACATAAAATGACTGTAGGCAGAATGTAGAAAAGATAAAAAAGGATTTTTTTCTCACTTTCTCTGGCTAGGTCTGCGCACCTCTTGAACATCATGAATCCTAAACAGCACTGGTTTTCGTTGCATGTCTTCCCACCGCATCGCTCCCCTGCTCTGCTTGGTTCGGCACTGAATGCCATCGTGGTGTACACCTTGAAGGATGGAAAAGTAATGATATTTACCAAAAGTCAAAACAAGAGGCCTACTTGAAAAATTGCTAATGACAAACTTGGATGAAAACAAATAGCTATTAACCCTATGAAGCGCGAGCATTGTCACATCCATATAGTTGTGAATTTTCGGGGCGACCCTCTGTTATGGGGTTTAAAATAGTTTAAAATTCGTGCTCTAGCGTCAAATAGTTAAATTTTGCTTTTATCGGTTAACTAGAACCGGAGAAATGGAGTTTTGGATTTCCCCATTGGTTTACATAGCGTTTTCTAGAAATCTCGAGAAATATGGGTCGTAGGCCTTCTTTAACCTCACTTTTGGGGACATAATTTCGGCCCAAAATTTCGCGATAACCGCAGAAAAATCGCCCAGCTTGGCGACATTTCGGACATTTGGCGCGATTTTCCCAATTGTTGCCTGTAAAGTTGGTTTTTCTGGATTGAAATCACATAATAACTTAATATTACTCTATTCTATTACGCAATCTTTATCGAGTTTCTCCTACAACATTCCGAGGATAGTTTTCTCCAGACATTTCTAATAGCTTCTCCTACAACTATGAGCGGGCGGCCACGGTCGAGTCAGTCTTGCTTCTGCTTGTTGAGAGATCAGATGCCCGTGATAGCTTGAGGTTTTGTATTGACGCTATAGAAGCGGTATTATCGCTTGTTTTAAAAGCTTTGTTTTAGAGTGCTGTGTTGTGTTTAAATTCTTCATTACTTGAGCTTTGAGGGACTGTTTACGATTTCTCTCGTAAGTTTCCACTGAATTTTTGCCTGTGGAAGTGTTTTATTTTGTGTGAGAAATACAGAATTTGTGTCTAAATACTCGCATTTGTGTCTTCAACAACAACTACAACAACAAAAAATTAAAAATTAAAAAAACCCACCAGGCTGTCTTTCTGTTGAAACTACCTCGAAAAATGTTAACCTAAAATTATGTTTAGTCAGTTGTAAGACGGTCCGTCGAAAACTGAAGAATAGAATTTTACGAAATATTTACTAACGACTAACGGTCGTATGATTTTCAAGAAAACAGTAATAAAACCGCATAATTTTTTTTATTCAAAAAATATTGTATTAAAATAAGTGTATGAATTTATTTCAAGGTTTTAGACATTCTGATTTACAAAAAATTCCGTGCATAAGAATTGAAATGCGTTATCATTCTGGCGTATAACTTTTGAACTCTCCAGCCCGGAAATATCAGGCGAGCGAGAAGGAAGGGGTTAGCAGGGTAGATGGCGTCTTCATTCATAGTATCCCAGACAGCGCACACAGGTTCTCTGAATGCCTATTAACGTTTTCTGAACGCTAACAGCCGTTCAGAGAACCTGTGTGTGCTGTCGGCGATTGTAAAATATCAACGAACTAGCTGCGTACCCGTTCTCCGCACGGTAGGGAACGAAAATTTTTCTTGCATGCATAATTCGAATTGATTCCAGTGATGTGGAATCTAAAAATAAGCAAAATAATTAGACTCTTGGCGTAAAGTTATTCATTAGTTATTCGTTAAGTCAGTATAAGTACTGACCTGAGACCATTGTAATATTATGACACAAAAAACTATGTTGGTGTCATTCGCGATTAGAAAAAGAAAAGCTTGACGGTTTACAACAAAAATTTCTAACTTTCAAAATGTCATATTTCTACATCATACTCTTTTTTAAGTTATACCATTAATACCTTAGATACAACATGATGTGGAGAACCGTTTTATTTTATAATTAATTAGCTGTGTACCCGCTCTTCGCAAGGCAAGAAAGTACACTTTCCTATAATGTGATCATAACTACTTGTGACGAAACAGATTCTCCATGAAAAAAAAAATGTTCAGGTACAGTCTTTTTTGTTGAAACTACCGCGGGATATAATAACGCGACGTAGAATTATTTAATGCTTAGTTAGTTGTGCTGTAAGTCGGCTGTTGAAAAAACAAATATAACACTTTTAGTTTCACGAAATATTTATCAAAGCGGTATATTGTGTTTTGATCAGTACATCTACTAACTATTACAGCCTAGTATTTCTACTAACTATTACTTATACTATCTTTTACTGATACAAATACTATATATTTTCGTTTTTTTCTCTTTAATACTTAATTTAAAGAAACGGTTAAGATATTTGCTACGAATGTAGTCTTTTACTGTTTGGCGATTCTTTACAAATTAGGCATTAGCAAAAACGATGATCATTTCACTTTATCGTTGCCATTAAAACAGCTCTCCGTACATTTTTATGCATAATTCTTGTCAGATTGGCTTATTTAGCACCGCAAAATATTTCTTGCGATTCGAAAGCGTCTCCCGTTTAAAAACTCAATCAGAAATAATGCTGGGTAATTCATTGTTGAAAAAACAGCATTCAATTCTTTTTCTGGCAACGTAATATAAAACATGGAATTATTTCGTACGTGCCATATGTTTTGCTTGTGACTCCAATATTCTGATTGAGTTTCGAAAGGGGTTTTAAACTCGTTACATCAAAATGACGTAGTTTTCGCATTTAAAATTCAATTATTTTAAAGTAATTTTATAAATTCTTTTCAACTGGCAGCTATTCAGTTTTAGTTACCATGGCAGCTAAATTTGCAAGCTTAATATCAAACGAAATCTTGCAGCAGCAATTATTGAATTCAAAATTACATAAAAATTCGTAAAAAATCTCCTAATTTATATTTTTCTTCCGTTCTTCTTTTAAAAGTGGGCGAAATGTATGCTTCGTCTTTTGCCGAAATATAAAAAAGTTATGACAGCTAGAATTTAAGATGCAACAGTTTTAAAATTATTTTACGCATACGTCGTCAAAAGAGAAATTCTTTTTAAAAATCCCCCAAAAATCGGCAAAATATGTTACATAGTCGAAACAAACTGTTTTCGAAAGAATATTTTTTCCTCTATCCGATGATGCAAACATCGTTTTACTGAGAGTGCAATGACCGGCGTTATTACGTATTATGCAAGAAAAATCGCTAAAAATCGGACGAAATATAAAATAAAACATTTTGTAATTCGAATTTCGAAAAAATCGTTCCGAGGCGTATTGGGATCTGTCCTAGCGAAGCCGTATGCAAAATTCGGTAGGTCTGCGACCAACCGTCTCGAAGCAAAAATCGATCGCGCAATGCGACCGAGAGTCGCGCGCAAGAAGATTGGTGACCACAAACCTACCTACATAGCTACATACAACGTTTACTCTCGGATTTTATTATATATAAAGCTAGCTGCGTACCCGTTCTCCGCACGGCAGGGAATGAAACTTTTTCTTACATGTATAATTCGAATTGATTCCTGTAATTTGGAATCTAAAATTAAGCAAAATGATTTTACTCTTGGCGTAAAGTTGCTCACTAGTTATTCGTAAAGTTAGCATAAGTACTGACCTGTGATCATTGTGATATTATGACACAAAAAACTATGTCCCTGTCATTCGCGATAAGAAAAAGAAAAGCCTGACGGTTCCTAAAAATTTCTAACTTTCAAAATGGCTCATTTCTACATCATTCTCTTTTTTTAGATTTAAGTTATAATAATTATACCTTAGATACCACATGATGTGAAGAACCGTTTTATTTAATAATTAAGAGTTGTGTACCCGCTCTTCGCAAGGCAAGAAGTGAACATTTTCCTAAAATATGACCATAACTACTTGTGACAAAACAGAATCTCCAAAGAAAAAAAGTTCAGGTACTGTCTTTTCTGTGGAAACTACCGCGGGATATATTAAAGCGAATTAAAATTTTTTAATGTTTAGCTTGCTGTGATATAAGACGGCCGTTGAAAAACGAATAGTTTTACGAAGTATTTATTAATGCAGCATATTGCGCTTTGATAAGTATTACCCTGGCATATCTATTAACTATTACTTATACTATCTTTTACTGATACCAATATATTTTCGTTTTTCCATTTTTAAAACTAAATTTACAGAAACAGTTTAGATATTTGCTATGAATGTAGTCTTTTATTGTTTGGCGTTTCTTTGCAATTTACGCATTAGCAAAAGCGATAATCTTTTCACTTTATCGTTGCCATTAAAACAGCTCTCCATACATTTTTATGCATAATTCTTGTCAGATTGACGTATTTAGCACTGCAAACTATTTCTTGCGATTCGAAAACGTGTCCCGTTTAAAAACTCAGTCGAAAATAATACTGGGTAATTCATTGTTGAAAAACAGCAGCATTCAATTATTTTTCTGGCAACCCAATTTAAAACATGGAATTATTTCGTACGTGCCGTATGTTTTGCTTGTGACTCTTTTTCTGATTGAGTTTCGAAAGGGGGTTTTGAATTCGTGACATCAAAATGACGCCCATTTCGCGAAAACTCAGTTATTTTAAAGTAATTTTATATATTTTTTTCAACTGGCAATTTTAATCATTGTTACTATCTCCAAGACAACCAAACCGCAAGATATACTGAAATTTTTAAACAGCTGTTACTGAAATGAAAATTCTTCTTTACTTAAAAATTCGTAAAAAATCTCCTAATTTATATTTTCCTCTGGTTTTTCTTTTAAAAGAGGGCGAAATGTATGCTCCGTCATTTAGCAAAATATAAAAAAGTTATGACGGATAGAATTCAAGATGTAGCAGTTTTAAAAATATTTTACGAAAGTCAGCGTCAAATTTACTTTTATTTGAAAAATTCCCAAAAATCTGCAAACTACACTGCTGGCCACCCAAATTGCAACACCAAGAAAAACAAGAGATATCACAACAAAATTTATTGTGTAGATAACATGTTGACCAAGTAACAAATGATTAAATTTACAGCATTCTATGAAGCGTGGTTCCTGCCAAAATCAGTACCCAGAGTAGCCGCCGTTGTTGGAGATCACAGCTGCCACACGCCTCGGCATTGATTCAAAGAGACTTTGAATGTGTTCTTGGGGTACAGCAGACCAAGCAGCTTCCACACGTTGCCAAAGTTGATCTGGTGTGACAGCTGGGGATGAACTCTGGGTCAGTCGTTGAGCAACCATGGACCACATGTTTTCTATCGGCGAAAGATCCGGAGAGCGCGCCGGCCAGGGAAGCAATTCAATCTGGTGATTGACGAAGAACCCTTGGACAATGCGTGCCACGTGTGGCCGTGCATTATCCTGCTGAAATATGGCTGTTGGCAAGCCCTGAAGGTAAGAAAGGACAACTGGCTCCAACACCTCGGAGATGTAGCGCTGGCTGGTTAAAGTACCGGCAATGCGTACTAGAGGAGTGCGAGAGAGATATCCGATACCGCCCCATACCATAATACCCGGTGCAGGACCAGTGTGACGGTGCATAATGCAGCTGTTCAGCATCCTCTCTCCACGGTGTCTCCAGACTCGAATCCGACCGTCGTGGTGTTGCATACAGAAGCGTGACTCGTCAGTAAAGAGAATTTCATTCCATTCTGTCGTCCACATCCTTCTTTCATCGCACCATTGGCGGCGGAGACGTCTGTGGTTCCGCGTCAGAGGTAGACAAAGCAACGGACGTCTTGCGGACAGACCATTCTGCTGTAAACGACGTCGAATGGTACGCGCAGACACTGGATGATGCGTTACAGACTGAATCTGCTGTGATATGGTTCGTGATGTGACTGAGCGGTCCGTCACTGCCATGCGTACAATCTGCCTGTCATCACGTGACGTGGTGCACTGAGGTCGATGCGGTCGATCACGTCTGTCCGTCGTACCCTCCTGCACCCAACGATCACATATCCGCATCACAGTTGTTTGGTTTCGTCCAATACGACGACCGATTTCCCTGAAAGATAACCCACAATCTCGGTATGCCACTATCCTTCCTCTGTCAAACTCGGATACTTGATCAAAAGATGATCGTTGTTTCCTACGAGGCATAATTTATCGTTTTTTTGAAAAAAAAGCAAGAAAAACACAATTGCTGTACTTGAAACCGTCGAAATCTCCAAGCCTTAAATAGCGCTTTGAGGTGGCGCCACAGGCGCGCTTGATGTGCGTCTGCGCTGAAATTATAATCATTTGCATATCTCACCTCAGCTAATGCATGTTGTAAATTTCATATTATTTGCATGCTTCCTTCAGGGTGTTGCATTTACGATGGCCAGCAGTGTATTAAAACGGTATATTTTGCTTTAATCCTTATTAGCCTAACAAATCTAGTATTACTACGTATTACTTATACTACATCTTCGAATTTCCCCCCTTAAATTCTCGATGTAAATATTTAAATCCTACAAGGTTCAATTTCTTGTAACGATATCTGTCTGTGTCATCTTAAGGAGTTATTTAGAACGGTTTGCAGAAGCTTGCTGCAGAGTTTATTAATTTCACGCATTTTTTTTTTTTGTATGTGTGTGTGACGTCGCGTTATTGATTGCCTTGTAAAATAAATTCGCTTTGGTAGCCGTAACTTGAGGCACTTTGTTTCAGCACCTAACTTATGATAATCGTTGACGCATCGTTCTTGCGTATCCAACTGTCCTTAGTTTTCCAGGGAACATCTGTGGCCAGTGTGCTATTTTCATTTCCGTTGTCCTATTTTTAAGAAAAAATGGTACATAGCTGCTCTGCATACAGTAACGAATTTTTGGGTGTTTCTGTCGTTTAACTGTTAAAAGTTGCTTGTTAAATATAGTTTACAATTCGTATTCTACGCGTCAAATGATTCAATTTTGCAATTTTATTTATTATTTTTTTTTTACATCCAAATCGGTTAACTAGAAAGCCATATTCGGCGATATTTCGCTCAAAACTCGCCAAGCTTGGCTACATTTATCACACTGAGCGCGATTTTTCGAATAAAGCCTGTATAGGTGTTTTTCCTGCATTAACATCACATAATGGCCTTGTATTATTCCATTACTCTTCTGTGACATAATCAAAAAGCGATTGTTTGAGGCCTTTCTACACATCACCATTTTTCTAGAAAGTACGTGGGTGGGTATATAGACCGCATATTTCAAGTTACTGTTCATCGAGTTTATGATGAGATAGTTGGTAGCATTGTTCTGTGAATTGTGCTATTGAAAGTTATATGTTGAAGTGCTGAGTGTAAATTCTTCATTGTAGAGTCTTGAGGGATTGTTTATAATTTCCATCGTAAGTTTCCACTGAATTTTCGCCTATGCAAGTGTTTCATTTTGCGTGGGATTTATAGCATTTGCGAAAGCTTTGGTACTGAGTGGATTGTTTTAAACAAGATACTGGACGTTAGTGGCTGGAATTTTGTACAGCTGACTGTTCGACGAAGTTCTAGAAGCAATAAATTTCGCGTTCCATCTTGACAAGTGGATTCTTTACTAGAATTTTCTACACTTAACCCTTTGACGCGCAACCCTTTCCCAATGCTGAAAAAAGGGCAGCCGTTGCCATCGCTCGATCTAACTACTAGCAAGATGACGGACGATCGAAACGTTCATCGCGTGCGACAGATCTAAAGACTCTTTTTTGACGACAGCTGGCTGTGCTGCACAGCCAGCTGTCAAAAAAGAGTCTCTAGATCTGTGGCACGCGATGAACGTTTCGATCGTCCGCCATCTTGCTGGTAGTTAAGTCAATAATATAGAATAAATCATAGTCCACTTTAAAACTTTGAAAGTCCACCCGTTCCCGGAATTTAAGAGATTTTTTATGTTCTCCACGCAAAAAGCTTTCCGTAATTGTAACCCCTGTAGTCAAAAAAGTGTGAAATAAGGATCGTGGTTGCCATGTGTGGCGATTTTGCCGGATAAAATGTTTTAAATTTTCAAAGTAAAAATAAAAGAATAATGATTTTTTTTTGTTAGTTTATATTCGTAAGGTTATTTTTTTTTTTAAATATAATATCGTGTGCATGGGAAATTGGAGCAGTAAAGAAATGTTTTATACGCAAAACAATAAGAATTGAAGATTTTCGAGGCTAATATGTTACAATTTTTTAGTTTGGCGAAAAAATAAAATGGCTCAAATGCCGAGAAAGTGAGTTCTAGCGGTTTACGCTGTTTCCGGCTTGGCGCAATTTACTGACAGCTTAAGGAAACGGATTTTTGAAAACAAGTGCAAAGGTTTTATTAGAATACAGCATTATTCAAATTTTCAAAGGAAAAATTCAAAGGAAACAGATTTTTGAAAACATATGCAAAGGTTTTATTAGAAATTTTAATGATCCGTGCGGAAATAATGCAGTTATTAAGGGATTTCAAGCGATCTATCTTCAGCATTCTCGCCAATTGAGTGCATTGATTTTAGTTGGGGGAATTCCGCCAAATTTCAGATAATTGAAATCTTCGCATATAGTACACCGGAGTAACGATGAATAAAACATGTTATAGTTGATAATTTAAAAAATGAGGCTGTATTAAGGGATTCCACTTTTCAAAAAAATGCCTAGCGGTCGAACCATTTCCCATTTTGATTGCTGCTAAGTCAATGCTTCGAATGATTCCCTGAAAAAACTCTTGCAAAATGGCGTATGTTGGCACTTTGGCGAGGCTTAGATTTGAAACTGGATTTTATTTGAGACTGGTATCTATATTAATAAAACAATGTGTGTAAACTGTTTGTTTGTCTGCGTCTCGCGTAGCTCGCAAACGGGTGATCGTAGACCTTCCAAATTTTGAACGGAAATTCTCCATGACAGGTCCCGACACACCTCGAAGCGATTTTTTCAAAATTCGAACTATTTTAGGAAATATCGATAAAAACGTATCGCAAAAGGCTAATTTTTACTTTCCGCCATTTCGTAATTGTAACCCCACGGTGCATTAAGCGACAATTAAGCTTATCTAGGTTGCCACATTCGGCAGTTCATTAAATGATTCACACTCTTGAAGTAAAAATAAAAGAATAACGATTTTTTCTATTTTGACTAGATTATTTGTAAGGTTGTTTTTAAATTAAAATATCGTGCGCATGTGAAATCCGAGCGGGAATGAAATGATTTATACTCAAAAATAGAATTTGGAAATTTTCCGAAAATAAATGTGCAACTTTTTAATTGGGCGAAAAATAAAAGGGGTTGATGTGCGATTTTGAGGAGGATTCTAACGCTTGGCGCTATTTATTGTAATTTAATAGTCTGCTATTTGGGTTATGAATACACCTGCGTATAAGTTTTTGAAATTTTCATTCAGTTGGAATTGTGCATTTTTCTGAGCAGCTTTTCTGCATCTATTTCTAATATATTACATCCAGAAAAAAGGATGTTAGAAATATATATTTTAATTTTGTTTAATCACACTCATGAATAATGATACACGTTCCAACTTAATAAAAGAAGGAACGAAAATAGGGAAGACCCATGGATTATAACTTTTTTTATATATAGCACTTTAGTGCGTATTTAAAATCTGAAAGTGTGTCAGATTTTCTATGATTCTAGCGTTTGGCGCAATTTAATGAGAGGGTATTTTTAAAAACAAGCGTAGGTAATCTTATAAATAAAAATGAAATTATGTTTGTCAATTTGTTGATTTGGGTAGTATACAATTCCACAAAAATGGACCTGTCAGCCTGAAAATTTACACAGATATATGTAAAATAATATAGAATAAATGATAAACCACTTTAAAACTTTGAAAGTCCACCCGTTCCCGGAATTTAAGAGATTTTTTATGTTCTCCACGCAGAAAGCTTTATGTAATTGTAACCCCTGTAGTGAAAAAAGTGTGTGAAATAAGCATCTTGGTTGCCATGTGTGGCGATTTTGCCGAATAAAATGTTTTAAATTCTTAAATTGAAAATAAAAGAATAATAATGATTTTTTTAGTTTATATTTGTAAGGTTATTTTTTTAATTATAATATCGTGTGCGCATAAGAAATGAGAGCAGAAATGAAATGTTTTATTCGCAAAACAATGAGGATCGAAGATTTCCGAGACTAATATGTAAATTTTTTTAGTTTGGCGAAAAATAAAATGGCTGATAGGCCGATTTTTAGAAAGTGAGTTCTAGCGGTTTGCACAGTTTCAGGCTTTTTGGCGCAATTTACTGAGATGTGAGAAATGTTTTAAATTCTTAAATTGAAAATAAAAGAATAATAATGATTTTTTTAGTTTATATTTGTAAGGTTATTTTTTTAATTATAATATCGTGTGCGCATAAGAAATGAGAGCAGAAATGAAATGTTTTATTCGCAAAACAATGAGGATCGAAGATTTCCGAGACTAATATGTAAATTTTTTTAGTTTGGCGAAAAATAAAATGGCTGATAGGCCGATTTTTAGAAAGTGAGTTCTAGCGGTTTGCACAGTTTCAGGCTTTTTGGCGCAATTTACTGAGAGCTTAAGGGAATAGCATTTTTGAAAACAAGTGTATAGGTTTTCTTAGAATACGGCATTAAATTTTAACTATCCGTGCAGAAATAATGCAGTTATTAGGACATTTCAAGCTATGTAGCTTCAGAATTCTCGCCAATTGAGTACATTGATTTAACTTGGGGGAAATCCGCAAAATTTCAGAAAATTGAAATCTTCGCATTTAGTACATCGAGGTAACGATGAATAAAACATGTTATAGTTGATAATTTAAAAAATGAGGCTGTATTAAGGGATTCCACTTTTCAAAAAAATGCCTGGCGGTCGAACCATTTCCCATTTTGATTGCTGCTAAGTCAATGCTTCGAATGATTCCCTGAAAAAACTCTTGCAAAATGGCGTATGCTGGCACTTTGGCGAGGCTTAGATTTGAAACTGGATTTTACTTGAGACTGGTATATATAATAAGACTGGTTATAGATAAAAATGAATGTTGGTATGTGTGTAGGAGGTTGAAAAACTCAGCACCGTTTCACCGATCACCATGAAATTTGGTTCACCTAAGTCTTTTATCATGGAGAAGGTTTTTATGCTATCCGTTTTTCCTCTAACTTGCCACTAGGTGGCGCAGCAGAACGTCGAATTCTATTCCGTTTAGCCGTTTGCTATGCGAATATCGTCCAACCAATTTCGATGAAATTTGGTACACGCGGATATTAGAACACGGAGAATATTTTTTACTATCCATTTGCTGTAACTTACCGCTAAATAGAGCTGCAACGCATCAACTTCTATACCGTTCGACCGATCGGCATAAAATTTTTTTATACTTACACATTTGAGCACGAAGAATATATTCTAACTGTGTTACTTTTGATGTTACTCAGCACTAGATGGCGCTGCAATGCATTATTATTTTAACTCGCCACTAGATGACGCTGCAGCAGGCCAAATTTTTGACCATTCAAACGGTGGCTATGAAAATCAGAACACATAGCTATTTGAACAATGAGAATATTTTAGCGTTATCCATTTTGCTATAACTTGCCACATGACGACGCTGTAGCAAATCATTACTTTAATTAACCACTAGATGGCCCTGCAGTGTATCACTTCTTGACTGTGCGAATGATCGCTATGGAAATGGGTATACATAGATATTTGAACACGGGGAAGAGTTTGGCACGATCCATTTTCCTATAACTTGACACTAGATGTCGCGTCAATGAAAATTCGTATGCATCGATATCTGAATGCGAAGAATATTTTTCGCCGTATCCGTTTTGCTAAAACTCGCCACTAGATTGCGCTACGCCGCATCGCCTTCTGCACCATAAAAACGATTGCCTTGAAATTCAGTATTCATGATTATTGAACACAATATAACGCGATATCCATTTTGCTATATCTCTTTATTACAATAAATAGTAATCACAACAAATATTAATGTCAAAAAGTCCATTCATTCCCGTGCGAAGAACGGGTTCTTCAGCTAGTTATATATAAGACTAGCTGTTTGCCCGTTCTCCGCACGGTGGGAAACGAATATTTTCCTAACATATATAAGGCAAATTAAACACAGTAATGCGGAATCTCTAATAGTGAAAAATTGCTGCAATTCTGACGAAAAGCTGACTGCATGAGTGGAAATTTCAGACGATTGCAACTTGATGACACAAAAACTACGTCATTGTAACTGGCGATCAGAAAAGTAAGAACTTTACGGTATGCAGACAAAACTTTTCTCTTTCGAAAAATGCCTATTTCTACATCATATAATTCTCTTTGTGAGGTTTAATTAATAGCATTAATATATTGTATATACCTTATAAATAACATCACATGATGTTGACAACAATTTTATCTTGCATTTCGCAAAGCGTGGACAATGCATTAGCGCAGTTATTTTGCAGAGGACTTTATTGAATTTCACCTAAATTAACAAACCTACATCAAACAATGAATGCATCATTTAGGTTTAAAAGCCAAAAATGCACCCTGCTCCCATGAAAACGTTCGTGATGTAACTTCTGAGAAAAAGCTTATTACCCTTATTGAACTCTTAATGCAGTATCAGACTTGTTACATAAAACTGACGTTGATCTCACTGTCAATTCGCCCTAAATAAATAACTAATTTCATATTTCATTTTTTACAGATTACAGTTGAACCCTTTATAACATGGATCTACAACACGAATTCTTAGAACACGGCGAAAACATCACGACCGTTTTCGTGTAACACGTCAAAAGAGACTTGTACAGCACGGTAAAATGAGACATACGTTCTGATATTATGACGCTTTAGCTCCTGTAATTAGCATACCTTTTGAATGGCAACACCAAACATCATTGTATTTTTACGGAGCGCAAATATGTTTTGCCGCGATTATACCGCGCAGTCCGCACTTCAGGTGGAGTATAGCGCAGGACCGGTACAACACGGATTCCTATAACACGGAACGTATCTACCGTGTTATAGAGATTCTACTGTAGTTGCATAGTGTCAAATTCAATAGTTAAGAAAATTCTTGGTTGCCGTATTTACTAATATTTCATCTCACCTTGGTGGCCGAAATGTATTAAAACCAAATATCCGAACTGTTTCAAAAGTAAACTTTACTGAAAAAAGAAATTTTAATTATGCATAATCCTCAAAACAACTTTGCTTGCAATCTATAACGGTTTTTCATGACGTGATAACTTATGTTTGCGTACAGTGGCTCAGCCAAGGAGGGGGTAGGGGTTCAAAATCCCCCAAGCGGAGTTTTTTGTCATACAAAATGTATATTCTTCACTCCCTTATCGCACACACGTGTGCATATATGTGAGTTGCAGTAGTCGTAACATTTCCATGAAAAATTTCTGGCTACTCCTGCTTAATCAATATACTTCAGGATCGGAATCTCCGCGGTAAAAAAAATGGGCCATTTTATTGCTATCTCATAAGACATGATAGAGAAGATGGCCCAGCTCTTGCGCTTCGCCTGGGGCCCCGCACTCCCCTCAGGCCGTCTCTGACGGTAGGAGACGAATATTTTCCTTACACACATATAATACGAATTAAACCCAGTGATAGGAATCTCTAATAGTGAAAAATTGCTGGAGTTCTGACGAAAAGCTGACTCCATGAGTGGAAATTTGAGACGATTGCAACATGATGACACAAAAACTGCGTCATTGTCACTGGCGATCAGAAAAGTAAGAACTTTACGGTATACAGACGAAACGTTTCTCTTTCGAAAAATGCCTTATTTCTACATCATATAATTCTCTTTTTTAGGTTTAATTTATAGCATTCATACATACCATATGAATAACTTTACATGATGTTGAATACTATTTTATCTTATCTTGCATTTCGTAAAGCGTTGACAATGCATTAGCACAGTTATGTTGCAGATGACTTTATTAAAATTTACTCAAATTTAAAAAACCTACACGAAACAATTTATGCACATTGTACGTTCAGAAACCAAAAATGCATCCTGTTTCCGTGAAGATCTTGTCGCTTTCGCAAATGAAAAAATGTGTGACGTAACTTAAGCGGAAAAGCTTATTACCCTTACTGAACTCTTAATACAGTAGCACACTTGTTACATAAAACTAACGTTGATCTCACTGCCAATTCACACTAAATAAATAACTAATTTCATATTTTATTTTTAACATAGATTAATTGCATAGTGTCAAATTTAATATTAAACAAAATCTGAAATCGTTTCTAGAGCTCTAGGTCTTGTAACTGGAGTAACTGGAAGATATATGAAAAAATAAATAGAACTTTAACAAAAAAGTAATTTATATGAAATATTCTAAGCACATTGGATCCCGTTATTCGGAAAGATTCCACAAACGCCATGGGAAGAAAGAGCAATTAATTTCATATTATATTTTGTATTCCTTGCCTTTGTTATGTACATGATTGCAACATCATTCTCGTACACGATGCTTATTCTATAGTCTCTGGTGATTTATTTTGGATTTTCATTTCATATTCCTGACTTTTCATACTTTTGAAATTTTGTTGCTTTGCGCATGTGAATAATCGATTTCGATTATCATTTCGCATTACAGCTACCAATTAAACAGTTTTCCATATCTCTTCTTCCATGTTAACGACGTTAATCTGCCTTTTTCTAGTTTAAAAAAAAACGCCTACAAAGTTTCATTGCTTCAATTTAGACACACAGAGGGGTTAGGCAAATACGCACCCGACAAATTGCTTTCTTAAGTACGCCGAAGAAGCACATACGTTAGCGTGTAATGTGCTTCTCCGGATAATCTGACAGCAAAACAGAAGACAATGAAATGACGTCACACGCGAAGGAAATAAAATGAAAAATATGCAGAATTGCCTGAAAAAACTTCGATTATTTTTAATGCGCAAATATGTTAAAATTCTATTTGTTTCATATTTAATGCGTTTTCACTTTTTGGGGTCTTAAGAGATGTAGAAATGAGTGGTTTCACTTAATTATTAAATTGAACAACTTGGCAACAACGGAATGCAATTGGCAACAATGGATTCCGTTGCTACGGAAACTGTAGCAGTTTTAAAAATAAAATATGAAATGATTTATTTATGTTTACTTTGCTAGAACTGCAATTTTGGCGTAATTAACGTTGGCAGTCGATGGCAAATAGCCAAAATGAATCACACATTAAACTGGTCAATAAATGCAATAATTTAAGGCATTACCAGCTAGTCTGAGTTTTAAAAAATATTCTCATTCATCTCAAACAGCATTCGTATTTATAAAGACTTCCTATTTTATTACAGCTTGTTCGGCGGGATTAGAAAATATTATCTATTCATACGCTCGTAACACCAACTCATATCAATCGGGACATAGAATTAGCAGTACAAATGAAAAAGTTTAATTTTCTGAAATTTGGCGGGGTTTCCCTAACTTAAATCAATTTATTTAACTTGATGAAAATCATTTAAAATCGCCTTAATAACTGCATTATTTCTGAACAGAAAATTAAAATTTCAGGCTAAATTCAAGTAAAACCTACACTTGTTTTTAAAAATACTATTTCTTTACGCTCTCAGTAAATTGCGCCAAGCCTAAAACTGTGCAAACCACTAGAATCCACTTTCTCAAAAATCGGCATATAAGCCATTTTTTGTCGCCAAATTATAAAGTTATACACTTTAGTCTCTGAAATTTACAAATCATTTTTCTTTTGCGTATAAAAAATATAGAATTCCGGCTCGGATTTCCCACGCAGACGATATTTTAATTAAAAAATAACCTAGCAAATATTCGAAACAGAAAAAAAGTATTATTCCTTTATTTTTAATTGTAAATTTATATTGTAAATCATTTAATAAGTATTTAGGGAATTCAGTATTTATATTTTAATAAATTCGCCAAACATCGCAACCTCGATGCTTATCTCTCACATTTTCACTACAGGGGTTACAATCGCGTAGTTGCGGAGAGCAAAAATTAGTGTTTTTGAGGAGGTTTTTTATCAATATCTCCTAAACTAATTCGAATTTCGAAATTTAAATTAGCGGAAGACCTTCCTCGGAATTTTTCGAATAAGTGGACACCTCGATTGAAACTCAACTCCCAGCGGTTTCGGAGGAGCTGATGCTACACACAGACAGACAGACAGACGCGCACAGATTTTAATAGTATAGAAAGAAGGAGACTAGCTGCGTGCCCGTTCTCCGCACGGTGGGAAACGCATATTTTCCTAATACATGTATAATTCGAATTAAACAAGTAATGCGGAATCTCAAAACGTGAAAAAATACTTGAATCGCGACTAAAAGTTGACGCCATGTGTGCAAATTTTAGACGATTGCATCATGACACAAAAACTACGTCAATGTGACTGGCGATCAAAAAAAAAAAACAACTTTAAGGTATGCAGGCAAAACTTTTCTCTTTCGAAAAATGTCTGATTTCTACATCATATAATTCTCTTTGTGAGGTTTAATTTATAGCATTGATATATACCACATAAATAACATTACATGATGTTGTTTACAGTTTTATCTGCATTTCTAAAAGCGTGGACAATGCATTAGCGCAGTTATTTTGCCGAGGACTTAACATTGAATTTCACCTAAATAACAAAACCTACATGAAACAATGGATGCATCATTTACGTTTAAAGGCCAAAAATTACGTTTAAAGGCCTGTAGTTGCATAGTGTTAAATTCAATAGTTAAGAAAATTCTGGGTTGCTGTATTTACTAATATTTCATCTCACCTTGGTAGCCGAAATGTATTAAAACCAAATATCCGAACTGTATCAAAAGTAAACTTTACTAAAAGTAAAATTTTTCATTCTGTATAACTCTAAAACAACTTCGGTGTTTGCCATCTACGACGGTTTTTCATGACGTGACAACTTATGCTTGCGTACAGTGGCGTAGCCAAGGAGGGGATCGGAGGTCATAACCCCCCCATGCGGAGTTTTTTGCCATACAAAATGTACATTTTTCATTCCCTTATCACACACACTTGTACATATATGTGAGTTGCAGTAGTCATAACATTCCCATGAAAATTTCTGGCTACTCCTGCTTGCGTAATTGATCTTTTCTCATGTATCAGTGATCAATATACTTCAGGATCGGAATCTCCGCGGTAAACAAAAATGTAACACCATAAAATTCTGATTAACACAATGGAGTTACACAAATACGCGCCCGACATACGCTCTTGCTTATGTCCGGAGGAGCAAATACATTAGAGGTTATGTACTGCTCCGGATAATCTGCCAGCAAAACAGCAAAAATGACGTAAAAAATGACATCCACACGCGAAGGAAATAAAATTAAAGGTATGTATAGAATTGCATAAAAACTTCGATTATTTTTAAGGTGCAAGTCTGTTACAGTTCTATTTGTTTCACATTTGATATTTCTCTTTTTTACGAGTCTTAAAAGCTGTAGAAAGGAGTGGTTTCACTTAATTGTAAAATTTAACAACTTAAGCGGCAACAATGGATTCCGTTGTACGGAAACTGTAGCAATGTTAAAAATAGAACACTAAATGAGTTATCTATGTTTTCTTTGCTAGAATTGCCATATTGGCGTAATTAACGCCACCAGTCGATGTCAAATAGCTCAAATCACAATTTAAACTTAAGCTAGACACTAAGCTAATTCGCAATACCCTGTTTGGTGGAATTAAAAAGAAAAAAATTTCTATACATACGCTAGTGACATTGGCTCATCTCAATTGTGGGACGGAATGCATAATACGAACAGAGTTGCACTGCATTTGAATATTTTTCGCCTACTTTGCTAAGAAATGTACTGTAATAGGAATCAACATACATTTCAATTCGTAACACAAAATATATATTAGACAGTATTAATTACGTCTGTTTCTAACAGTTTCCAATAAAAGAAACGTAGCGTACAACAAGCATGAACACCTAAAAACGGTTTTTAATTAATAGTTTAAAAAGTAACTGAAATTTCAAAATTCTGAGTTTCAGGTGCACATTACCGAAGTCATTCGCTTACATGCTCAAATTTTCAAAGCTCTGTGTGCAGTAGATTTGTCTGGGGAACATTCATTTTCATTTTTATAGATAGATAGTAGATTTGGCGTCAAACTGGCATAATTTCCGTGGTATTTCATGTTTTTCAAATGTACGCGATACTTCATTGAAGTAATAGCATTTCTGTTAGCTCAAAATATGAATCATTTTATACGGGCGAAACTCGCCAAGCATGGCAACGTAAAAACGGTTTTTAATTAATAATTAAAAAGGTGATTAAAAATCTAAAATTCTAAGTAGCCTATGACCTTCTCCAGGGTCCCATCTATACCACAATTCATCATAATCGAATCAGCGGTTTAGACGTGAAAGCGTAGCAAACAAACAAACAAACTCACTTTCGCGTTTATAATATTAGTTAGGATAACCAGCTTAAAAGTATTGTCTTATTAATGAATATTCTCCCGTGTTTTATCGTATAAACTTTTTTAGATTACAAATTTTACATGGAGATTATTTCCTGCACATCAAAATTGGACATAGTTTATTACGTCATACCGTTCTCTGGGATCAATCTAATGACACTCGAATGAAGATCTCATTCGAGATTTAAAAAATACATAATCTCAGAACATTTTCCTAATACGATAAAACAAACTTTTCTTAGTTGATTTATGCTCTTCCGTAAAATAAAATACAAGAAATACTTTAACTCCTTTTGTTTGTCGAGTTCTACTTACTGCCGGTTCTGGATCTGGCATGCTAAAGCATACTTCCATCATCGTAGCCACAACCATAACGGCAGCTATCAAGACCTTTTGGAGAAGCATCGTTATCTTGTTTATGGTGGAACTGAAATATATCAGGAGATCTCAAACTTGATAATTTATAGGAAAAAATAAAAATGCATAGATCACAAAAAATGTGCGTCTTCATCGTAGTTAAGGATGTCTCTTTTTTCTTTTTTTCTTATATCTTAGAGCTAAGCGTGGTTGTCTAAGTGACGCACATTTATTGTTCTTTTATTCATAATTAATTTTGCTTATGTCACTGAAATTAGTTTGTTTTGTAATGTAAAACAATATAGCCATATCTGTGAAAAAAAATGACGATGTGATGAAGATGTTCAGAAATGAGGTGAATGATGATTTAGAAGTTCAGATTTTCCGTCATAAATGTTGAATAAACAGGACAGACTATTTTTTGTTTTCAGATAAAGTTTCTTGTATTTCAGGTTTGTGTATTTTCAAGAATACATTTTATTCGATTAAAACTAGACCAAAATTTTACATATTTAGTAATAATATAAAAGTAAATATTAAATTTCTATTTTTTAAATCTATATGTTTTCAGCGAACACAAAATAAACATGGCCGTCGGCGGAATGCTTTCCAGGTGAGTGGACAAAATTTACTTCATCATATGGTTACCATGTTGGAAAGAACAAAATAAAGGGGGAAAAAGGGGAAACAAAAATCCAGCCGTGTGTGTGTGTGGGGGTTGGGGAGCAAGTGTCCATCCTTGTCTTATGCTGCCAAAGCCCATGACTAAAAACAAACAATACACCGGTATGTAAAAATTAAGGGTCGGTTATTCAGTTCAGCGCAACAGTGTATAAAATCGAGTGAAATCAAATCATAACGTCCTCAGCATGAAAGATATTGGATATTGAGTGTTTGAAGCAAATTTGGACGCATCGGGGTATCTGGCTGATGGAAGAGTACCTTGAGCGGAGAGCTTTTTAAGGAGTTCTGACGCGCACTCACGTTGCATCTGGAGAAATCCGGCCAAAGTTCCAGACCTCTAGATCGATAGCTGCGCATTAGGCTAGAACGCTGGATCTTTGCACTTCAACCATCTACCATATTTAGTGTCTTATACACTCGACGACCATGGTGTATTTCAACAGGCAAAAATATGGGAGAAGTGAACAAAAGCTTGAAGAAAAAAATCTGATGTGGTGCACCTCATAACTTCCACGTACGTCTATTCAATTGTGCATTTTTTATTTTTTTTTTATTTTTTGCGCACTTCATCTAACCTTTATTTATTTGAAATTGAAGTACAATTCTTCAATAAAGTTGAGCGATTTCTCGTCCAATATAAGAGACTAGTTCCAAGTACTCGTCGTTGACGGATTAATATGTAATTCAAATTTTCAAAAAAACCTGAATTTTCGTCAGCATTGTAGGAGTTCAAAGAATGGAAGGTCAAAAGATTACAGATTAGAGAGTAATAAGACTTCTGAGTGAAAGTGAGAATAGAGGAAATATTTTATTTGCAAAATTAAAGTTTTATTCTGTTAGAATGAGCTTTTGTAGTCAAGAGATCATTCCACAGCTGGGGCTGTACCATAAACTCACCGGAATGATTTTCCGATCCGAATTCGGACCGAGTGATGGCAAAATTCCAATTAAAGTCTGTTTGGCTTACTCTGAACTCTCGTTTCCGGTCGGAAAGAAATTACGAAGCGGAATAAATGGCCCTAAAATTCCACCTGGCCGAGAGCACGTGAAATCTGCATTCCCTACCGGAATCTTTCTCTCATCGCACAATATGGCGCTGATTGCAGTTGTTGCACAAGCATTTTTTGAGATGAGGATTGCCTTCGAAATCGAAGAATAATTGTAAACATTTTCTGAGTAAATTAACTGATTTGTGCGGAGCGTATTGAAATTTAGAATACTCCCTGCGAGATAATATATATTTATAATAATGCTAATACTTCCCCGATGGTAATTTTTCAATCAATCAATCAATAAATAAATTGCATATTTTAAAAGTTGTATTTAAGCGTCATCTTTCTAATCACGTAAATCTTTTAATGTAGCTTAAATATTTGAGATCCTCCTTTATTTTTAACTATACCTTAGAGCGGCCCAATTATAGATATTGCAAAAGAAAATTTTATAATTAATTCAAAAATGTTTCAATTTGAAACTAATATTAAATGTGAAACGGTTCAAAAAAATTTGCAGTGCCTGATGCAATCGTTCCTCAACTTCACAGTGCAAAAAAATTGTAGGTTGGAACAGAAGTTAGGAAGGGGAGTTGCTCATGGTCATGAATAAATTTTTAAAACTGATAAAAAGATAAATTAAACTCAAAATTTAAATCCTCTTAAAAATTAATATAAGTATTTTTAAAATATTTAAATAATTACAAAATATCTAAATTAATACAACATAAAAGCAACGAACGCTTCAGTTTCTAGAATTTACAAAAAAAAAAAGTAGCTAGGCTATAGGCTTGAATCCGAGACGTTCAGTTCGGTGCAATCACTTTGACGCACGGCCGTCAATGCTCCCTAGTAGTGGCGTAAGTAAGGTTCTATTTCTGCAAGAGCACTAGCGGAAACCAGCAAAAAGTGGATACAGGAAATCAAGGCCGTACCCAGGGGGGCTGGTTCCTCCACCCCCTGAGAAACTTAGAATTTTGTTAACAAAATAATAATTATGAAGTCTTTTTGTGAAAATTTCTGCTTTTTTCACGGTTTCGAGCCCCTCCGAAATTTTTGGTCGCACAACTAAAGATGTTTCCGGGTACGGCCCTTCAGGAAATGTAAAATGAATGTCACTTCTTATGACTACTCTCTTTCTGTATATTTAATGATTTCACACATTTATGTTTTAGGTTCTTTGTGCTTAGCGATTCTTTACGATAGGTTCAAACTAACATGGCCGCCTGGCAGCCATGATATTGTGCGGCTTATGCCAACGCCCCCTAGAGAGGAAAGAAGCGGCGCTTACTTGTGACGTCACACCGAGTAGGTAAAGCAAAGCGTTTCCATTGGGTTTCTCCTCTCTCCCGCCAATGGAAACGCTTTGTTTTACGTACTAGGTGTGACGTCACAAGTAAGCGCCGCGGCTTTCCTCTCTAGGGGGCGTTGCTTATGCGCGGCAAGTGACATTTGCATACTCCAATTGTTCAACTGAAGTCCTTCCCATCGGGATGTGAAATCGCCGGAATTCACATACCGATGGGCAAGTCCGATGTTCTCGTAGTACTGATAACAGAATCTGTGGAAAGGAGTTTTCCATGAAACTCGTTTCCGATTGGAATTCACTCCGATCGAAATTTAATTCCGCTGTGTTTGTGGTTGAGCCCGTGTAATTAAATTTTGTTTAATTCACTGTAGATATTTTAATACTGTGCCTCAAGAAAATTTTGTACAAATTTCATAAAATCTAAAAAAAAAAGCAAATAAAGATTTTTAAAGAAGTGTCAACTTTATTCAGATTTTTCAGAAAATTCCAAAATGTATTGATTCAGTCGTTGTTCATATGTTACTAAATTTCAATGTATTCTCTTAAGCCATTTTTGAGGGATGCGAGAACAAACATTTATACGATTCCCAGAAAATCTCAAAATCTGGGAAATACTATTTAACACAAATTTGGCATCTGTAGTTTACATTACTTACCATCTAACATAATTCCAATTCCATTCTATTCCGTTGATATTTTTCAAAGATGGAAATAAACATATACTCAATTCTCGCAAAATTTCAAAATCTATGAAAAGAAATTTTGAAGTACTTCGACGGCTATAGTTCAAGTGACCGCATGCGACGATACTAGATTTTATTTCATTCGCTTGAAAGGTTTTATACGTGATGGACAGATATTTTCACATTTTGATTAACCTTTTTTTTCAAAATTTCAAAATCTAATCAGCTTTATGAAAAAATTTGATACCTTAGTTTAAGTTGACTGACTACTTTTCATATTACCAAATTTCGTTTTATTCACTTAGGATGAGGGAAAGCAATCCCGCTTTTGCGTTATTAGAATATCATGGCTATAATTTTCAGATTTATGCAATGTATTGTTTTAATTTTAAATTAAGACAAAGTATTAAACCTGATAGTGCTTATAAACCTACTTTTTCTCACTTTTCTCTATTAAAATTAATTTTTAATTGAATGCAATATCAATCCCGCACGAGATTGCGGGATCCCGCGGAAATAAACATTTCATTCAAATAAAAATTAGTTTTAATAGAGAAAAGTGAGAAAAAGTAATTTTATAAGCACTATCAGGTTTAATACTTTATCTTAATTCATAATTAAAACAATACCTTGCATAAATATGAAAATTATAGCCATGCTATTGTAACCCCCCAAAAGCGGGATTGCATTCCCTACTTAGGACGTTATAATGTGATGCATGAACAAATATTTGCTACTTTTGAATAAATTTTCGCAAAATCTCAGAAGGTAATCAAAATTTTTCAAAAATTCGATGTCTACAGCTTAAGTTTAGTGATTACATATCACGTCATCACATTTCGTTTCATTCGCTTAGTAAAATTTTGAACAGAGCGTCTGAATGTGGGAAAATTGAAAGAAAATATTTTCAGCATGAAAATGAAATCAAAATCCCTTAAAATCGAGAGAAGTCCGCTAGCAGAAGAAATTGTTTCCGTATCCCATTCCTCTGGGTTTTCAATTATCGAAAATAATAAGTTATCAATTCCTTCTCTGTTTCCATAGACAGTTTGAACGAGGCGGCTATGACATTGCCATCAACTTGGTGCTATTGAAGGAAATCTTTTCCTGAGGAAGGTGTCGAGGGCTTCAGTTCTTTCCGTTTATTTCGAAAAGAACGTTCTAAAGCCAGAGAGAATAGAAAAGAAGATCTTAACTTCTTTAATAAAACTTGCTGATTGTGCTACAACTAAATTTAATCTGTGTGCATAACAATGCACAAAAATAGTGTTTGGGTATTTTTCGCGAATTTTTTTCTGTACCCCTGCATGTTCTGAAGCCATAAGAGCAGCACCTTCGTAAGTCTGCGCAACAAGTTTTGAACCGCATTCAAATTCATTTAAAATTTCTACGGCATGATTATATAAAGAACTAGCTGAAGTACCCGTTCTCCGCACGGGAATGAATGGACTTTTTGATATTACGATTTGTGGTGATTACCATTCATTGTAATAAACAGATATAGCAAAGTGGATATCGCGTTATATTGTGTCCAATAATCATGCATACCGAATTGCAAGGCAATCGTTTGTACGGTGCAGAAGGCCATGCGGCGTAGCGCAATCTAGTGGCGAGTTTTAGCAAAACGGATACGGCGAAAATATTTTTCGCATTCAGATATCGATGTATACGAATTTTCATGACTATCGGCTGGACAGTCCTAAAGTTCATGTGTTGACGTGACATCTAGTGGCAAGTTATAGGAAAATGGATAGCGCCAAACTCTTCCCCGTGTTCAAATATCTATGTGTACCTATTTTCATAGCGATCATTTGCACAATCAAGAAGTGATACACTGCAGGGCCATCTAGTAGTTAATTAAAGTAATGATTTGCTACAGCGCCCTCAAGTGGCGAGTTATAGCAAAATGGATAACGCCAAAATATTCTCATTGTTCAAATAGCTATGTATACTGATTTTCATAGCGACCGTTTGAATGGTCAAGAATTTGGCCTGGTGCAGCATCATCTAGTGGCGAGTTAAAATAATAATGCATTGCAGTGTCATCTAGTGGTGACTAAAATCAAAAGGAACACAGAATATATTCTTCGTGCTGAAATGTGTAAGTATTAGAAATTTTATGCCGTTAGGTCGAACGGTATAGAAGTTCATGCTTTTCAGCGCCATTTAGCGGCAAGTTACAGCAAAATGGATAATGAAAAATATTCTCCGTGTTCTAATATTCGCGTGTACCAAATTTCATCGAAATCGGTTGGACGATATTCGCATAGCAAACGACTAAACGGAATAGAATTCGACGTTCTGCTGTGCCACCTGGTGGCAAGTTAGAGGAAAACGGATAGCATAAAAAGCTTCTCCATGATAAAAGACTTAGGTGAACCAAATTTCATGGTGCAACGGTGCTCAACGGTGCTGGAGTTTTCAACCTCATACACTCATACCAACATTCATTTTTATCTATAACCAGTGTCATTATATATCCCAGTCTCAAATAGAATCCAGTTTCAAATCTAAGCCTCGCCAAAGTGCCAACATACGCCATTTTGCAAGCGTTTTTTCAGGAAATCGTTCGAAGCATTGACTTAGCAGCAATAATATATGGGAAATGGTTCGACCGCGAAAAAGTAAAGCAAGCCTTTATTTGAAAAGTTGAATCCCTTAATACAGCCGAATTTTTTAAAATTATCAACTATAGCGTGTTTTATTCATCATTTCTCCGATGTACTAAATGAGAAGATTTCAATTTTCTGAAATTTGGCGGAATTCCCCCAACTTAAATCAATGTACTCATTTGGCGAGAATTCTGGAGATAGATCAATTGAAATCCCTTAATAGCTGCATTATTTCTTCACGGATCATTAAAATTTAGCGCTGTATTCTAATAAAACCTTTGCACTTGTTTTCAAATATCTATTTCCTTAAGCTCTCAATAAATTGCGCCAAGCCGAAATCTGTGCAAACCGCTAGAACTCACTTTCACAAAATCGGCATTTGAGCCATTTTATTTTTTCGCCAAACTAAAATAATTTACCTATTAGCCTCGGAAATCTTCAATTCTTATTGTTTTGCGTGTAAAGCATTGCATTCCTGCTCTGATTTCCCATGCACACGATATTATAATTTAAAAAAAAAATAACCTTACGAATATAAACTAACAAAAAAAAAATCATTATTATTCTTTTATTTTTACTTTGAGAATTTAAAACATTTTATTCGGCAAAATCGCCACACATGGCAACCACGATCCTTATTTCACACTTTTTTCACTACAGGGATTACAATGTCGGAAAGCTTTTTACGTGAATAGCATAAAAAATCTCTTAAATTCCGGGAACGGGTGGACTTTCAAAGTTTTAAAGTGGACTACGATTTATTCTATATTATTTTACATATCTGTGCTAAATTTCAGGCCGATAGGTCCATTTTTGTGGATTTGTATACGAACGACATTTTATTCGGAAAAATCGCCACACATGGCAACCACGATCCTTATTTCACACTTTTTTCACTACAGGGGTAACAATTACGGAAAGATTTTTGCGTGAAGAGCATAAAAAATCTCTTAAATTCCGGGAACGGGTGGACTTTCAAAGTTTTAAGTGGACTATGAGTTATTCTATATTATTTTACATGTATGTACTAAATTTCAGGCTGATAGGTCCATTTTTGTGGATTTGTATACGAATCAAATCCACAAAGAAACAAACAAACAAACAAACAGAATTTCATTTTTATTTATAAGATTGGCTGTACGATCAGAGCTTACATCTGTAATGCGCAAAAACCTTTCTTCGACGTTACCATCAACCGTGACATAGCGAAAAACAGAAAGTTGACACTTCATCCTTACATCTGACGTCTCATCGAAAATTATAGAAAAAAAACCTTGATACTGAAACTTCCTCTTTTACTTTTTTTATCATCAGTTCAGAAATGGCATTTATTAATTCATTTTGGATGTCGGGAGAAGTACTGCGAAAAACTGTTGACGATTCTAAGTGATTCTGCAAATCTGAATCATAACGAGTCAGCATCATCAAAATCTCACTATAATTTCCTTTGTTACAAGATTCTACGTTTTCATCATGTCCCCGAAACGCTAATCCTTGTGACCCCAGAAAACAAACTGCTGTAATTAACTGACCGACAATTTTTCTATTTTTCCGAACTTCATCATTGTGTTCCTCAACTGCTTTTTTGTACTGACTGCTTAGAAAAAATTGAATTCTATTATTTTTACCAAAAAGTGCACTTTCTTTCATACATGCAATGTGGTTAACTGATAGTCTATGCCTTTATTTCCGATTTGTAAATGTTATTTATATCAGTGTAGCCGTCTCTGTTGAATACATTTTTTTTTCCTTAGAAAACAAAAGGCAGTGCCAGGAAAATAGTTTGTTTAATTTATCACAGCCACACAACCATGGAATAGTCTCATAGAAACTAGTGTTGAAGTGCCGTGTGCAAGTTTTTATTCTGGTAGGCAAATCTAAATTAGGTTTAGGTGCTCCTTCTTTTATTATCTTAAGGGGACATAGTACCTTTAAACTTCTAAAAAATCAATTTTTCAAAAGTAATTTTAAAAAATAATTCTGGTAGTTAGGAATATGTTAAAACAAACCACATCAAAATCGAGCGAAAATTATGCGCGAAGCAATTAAAAGTAATAAAGCTAACATGGACTTTTCCTATAAACGCAGTGTAAAGAAACTTGATTTTCTCACTTTCTGATTTTTGCACTTTCCCACAAGATTAAAAAAAAAGTTATGAATTGAAAGTTATGAAATTTTACATATAGGTTGTATGTACATATATTTATTCTCTGAACCTCAGATTTGATAATGGGACCAAAATATTTTATTTTATAGCATGATGAATGACAGAATTTTAAAGTTATTGAGAGTTTTATAATTTATCATGTTATAAAATAAAATATTTTGGTGCCATTATCAAATCTGAAGTTCAGAGAATAAATATATGTACTTACAACCTATATGTAAAATTTCATAACTTTCCATTCATAACTTTTTTTTTAATCTTGTGGGAAAGTGCAAAAATCAGAAACTGAGAAAATCAAGTTTATTTACACTGCGTTTATAGGAAAAGTCCATGTTAGCTTTATTACTTTTAATGGCTGCGTAGTTTTTGTTCGATTTTGATGCGGTTTGTTTTAATATATTCCTAACTATCTGAATTATTTTTTAAAATCACTTTTGAAAAATTGATTTTTTAGAAGTTTAAAGGTACTATGTCCCCATAAGTTTATCATTATAAGGGAATGAGCTAAACGGTGTTTCAAGCAACGGTGTTCAATAACACAATGGTGATCGGTTGGATTTGACATGTTTGTATTTAAATAAATAAATAAATAAATTACTGCAATGACATTGTCTCAACAACACAGCCATTACTGCTTAATCATAAATAGAAACACAGATTAATAACTCACTGAATTTGTGTTTCAAAAACAGCACAGCTTATTTCAGAATACAATGTTAATAACATGAACAAAAATCAGCCAGAAAGAGTCCGGGGAAAAAAAAAGAAAGAAATCCCTTAAAAATTTCCACCTGCGTACATGACGAGTGAAAATTCCGGATTACACATCTCCGTTTCCCTTTTCAGGCAAGCTGCACTTTGATTGGTGGCTGAAATTTTGGAAGCATATCGGAAGATTGCTTCCTGGCACCTGGACTCCACAGTGTAACGGAGCTTCGGTTTTCACCTATACTGTTCGGAGTGGAAGATGGGATGAATATACATTGCTTCCACAGCGCTTTGTGCGGCGTTGTGCTACTGCTCTCAAGCCTTTCTACTTCCTTGCAATTTTCGCTACTGGGCGAAGCGCGTTTAAACAACTTTAGATTGGTTGAAGAATATTTTTTTTTTTAATTTCTAAAACAAAAATGGCAGTAAAAATTATTTTAAATTTTTGAAGGGAAGCAATGCTTCCCTTCAAAAATCCATGGACCCTACGCCCCTGATGTACAGTGATGTTAAATTTAGGATTCATTTTGGCTGTTTTCCATGGACTATCGGCGTTAATTACGCCAATATGGCAGTTCTAGCAAGCATAAATTTCATGTTCTATTTTAAATATTGCTACAGTTTCCGTAGTAACGGAATCCGTTGCTGCCACTTAAGCTGTTAAATTTCACAATTAAGTGAAAACTCTCATTTCTACAGCTCTTAAGACTCGAAAAATGAAAACGCATTGCATATGAAACGATCAGAACATTACCACAATCACCACGTCAATAACGCGAGCCCTTAATTTTGGTTATTTTTAATTAAATTCATTTTCAAGGTATTTCAGAAATCCTGTATACTATGTCAAAGCCTGATATCTTAATTCCGATTGGTTTGCAATATAAATGATTAATCAGTATAAACTGAAGCAATATGAACCTTTGTAAGCATTTTTCTTGAAACGAGGAAAGTGCAGATTGACGTCTTTGGTGTAGAATTGGTAATAAGGAGAACTATTTAACTCAGTAACGTTAATGGGGAATGATAATTGATTACGCGCATGCACAAAGACCAGAAAATCAAGAGAGTATGAAAAGTCAGTAATATGAAAGGAAGATAAAAAATAAATCCCCTGAGGATTTATCGCGTACGAGACTGACATTGCAATCATGTGAACAACAAAGGTCCCATGTGCTTATAATATCCTCCTAGCAATGAGTTAGTCCGACCAGTGGCCGAGCGCATAGCGCTCTGAACTGGGAGTCGGAAGGTTTCTGGTTCAATTTTTTGAACCAGAAACCTTCCGGTTTATCGGTTTAATCGGCGGACGCGACCTTTTGGTCGCGTCCGCCGATTAAACCGATCGGAATTTTCCTGTATCCCGTTCGGAAAATAAAACTGTACTCGCAACATGCATATGTTAGGCAACATATATGGCTGGTTTTCTCCAAAACGTAGCGTAAATACGGGTTAGGACAACTTAGAAAGACCCCCACGTAGGACACCCCCACCCCTTGACCTAGATCCCATGTGTGGAGACTAGAAGCAGGATAGTCTCCAGATTTGTAGAGAGTTCAATCGCCTAGTGTCGTGTGCAACTTATAGTAACAGTTCCACAATACCGGATCCATTGAGAAGAAGGCTGGGCAAGGTCATCCAAGAGAAGTTGCTTCTTTTTTGATCGCCAGTGACACTGAAATAGTTTTGTGCCATCATGTGCGCAAAACGTTGCGATTTTGAATAATGTAGTATTAATGAATGACTTAGCGGATCTTTGGAGGCTTGATAGTTTAGGAATAGTTGAATCACGGGAAATGTCCAGTAAAGATAAAGAAATAATGGAGTATTTTGAAAGAGAATTAGTGTTTAAAAATGGCAGATACGAAACAAATTTACTTTGGGATTGCGAACCTAGCGATCTGGATAGTAATTTTTCTGTTGCCAAAAGGCGCTTTAGGAGTTTGAAGAATAAATTGAATGCTGATAGGGAAATTTGCGCAGAGTATAAAAATATCATTAATGAACAAATATCAGATGGTATTGTAGAAGAATGTAAGAATAATAATTGGAAGGATGGTTATTTTATGCCCCATAGAGCGGTCATTAGACCCGATAAGGAGACATCTCGTGTTAGGAATGTTTTTGACGCTTCGTCAAAGGGTGAAAATTGTAAATCATTAAATGACTTATTAGTGTCCGGTCCTAACCTAAACCCTAACATTTTGGATATAATATTGAAATTCCGTAAATACCATATAGCATTTTCGGCAGACATAGAAAAGGCCTTTTTAATGATTAGTATTGCCGAAATAAGTCGAAAATATTTAAATTATCTATGGTTTGATGATTTTGAAACGGATTTAATTAGAATTATGAATATGACTCGATTACCCTTTGGAGTTACTTCAAGTCCTTTTATACTTGCTGCTACGATAAAATATCACCTTAAGCAATATAAAAATGATTACCCCGAAACTTTTGACATGCTAAATTCTTCCCTTTATGTGGACGACTTATTTTACGGAGCAAACTGTATCGAGGATGCATATCAGCTGTCGTCTAATGCTGCTTTTATTCTGAAAAATGCAGGAATGAACTTATGTAAATTTAATTCCAATTCCGCTGAATTAAAAAATGTTTGGGTAGAAAACAAATTTGAAGTAAATGAGTCGCTTGCACTGTCAAAAGTGTTAGGTCTAATTTGGAACACCGAAGAAGATACTATAAGAATTGATTTACACGAATTTTCAGATTGTTTTGAAAATATATGTGGTAAAATAACAAAAAGAGTCGTTCTTAAAACTGCCGCAAAACTGTATGATGCAGCAGGCTATATTATGCCATTCACAGTTAGAATTAAACTTTTGCTGCATCAAATATGGCTCTTAGGGGTTGATTGGGACGATGAACTTCCCTAGAACTTAAAAACTGATTTTGAAAACTGGTTCTCCGATATAGAAACGGTTAAAACTATTTCAATTCTTCGTGAATACTTCCCCGACTGCGACGTGGTGAAAAATTGTGATTTACATATTTTTAGTGATTCAAGTCAAAAGGCTTTTGGGTGTACAGCTTACTTTCAGTACACCAACAAATTAGGTGAAATTAAAACTACCTTCGTTTGTTCAAAGAGTAGGGTTGCTCCCCTTAAAGCTTTAACGTTACCACGTTTAGAACTGATGGGAGCTGTAATTGCTTCCAGAGTGTCGAAATATCTTCAAAAACTATTCGGTGATATAATAAAAAACACCTTTTTGTGGACTGATTCTAATATAGTATTATGCTGGATCAAAGGATCCCCCAAGAACTGGAAACCTTTTGTTTGTAACAGGGTCACCGAAATTCAGGAAAATACCAACCCTCGGCAATGGCGATTCTGCCACGGTGAGCAAAATCCGGCAGATCTTTTAACTAGAGATTCTCTCTCTGTTCTCTTTGGTGGCTGGGGCCATTTTGGCTACAATGCCCTACTACAGAATGGCCAGAACAACAGATAACTCAAACAAAAGATGAAGACATCCCTGAAGATCGTAATAACATTTTAGTCGATGACTGTATTGTTCAAAATAAAGAAGAGCTGCTTGACATAAACAAATTTAGCTCAGTCACAAAGTTTATAAGAAAAATAGCATATGTTAAACGATTTATTAATGCTTTGAAGAAAACGAATGTAAATAAGGGTCCTCTTTCTACAGAAGAAATTCAAATGTGTGAAGACATGTGCATCCGTAAAGTTCAATTGGAACATTTTGCTTCGAAAAAAGCCTCTCTAAATTCTCAAAAACCCATTTCACCAGATTCCAGTATATATAGTTTATGCCCTTTTTTAGATGAAAACCAAATTCTTAGAATAAGAGGAAAATTGCGAGAAAGCGAATTAACAAGAGAGGAGATACACCCAATTCTACTACCAAGAAATTCACGATTTACAGAATTGATAATATTGCGAGACCACAATAAAGCTATGCATTCTGGTGTAAGTATTACTTTAACGAAGATTCGTCAAAGGTATTGGATACCCAAAGGAAGACAAGTCGTAAGAAAATTTATAAACAGGTGTCTCATATGCAGAAGGTATTCAGCGAAACCAGCAAGTCAAATGACGGGACAGTTACCTAAGGACAGAATTCTTGAATCTCCTCCCTTTAGTGTGACAGGTGTTGACTTCACCGGACCTATATACGTAAAGTTGGGAAAAGAAACCCAAGAATCTTATGTCGCATTATTTACATGCGCAGTCACTCGAGCAGTTCACCTCGAACTGGTCTCGGATTTGTCTACTAAAAGTTTTATTTTAGCACTTAGACGCTTTTTGTCCCGACGAGGGAACACCAAGATATTTTACTCAGATAATGCTAAAACTTTTAAATGTGCTAGTAAGGACTTACAATACTTTGTAGACGTGATCAAAGAAATCCAGAATTTTGCATCATCTAAAGGGATAACCTGGAAATTCATAGTTGAGCTTGCCCCATGGTGGGCAGGGTTCTATGAAAGATTGATGAGATCGATTAAAGAACCGCTCAGAAAGGTCTTAGAAAGAGCTCAGCTAATCTTTGAAGAGATCATGACTCTTCTTGCCGAGATTGAAAATATCCTTAACCAAAGACCGATTACTTATGTATTTAATGATCATTCAGAGCCAGAACCCTTAACCCCTTCTCATTTCCTTTTGGTTGGAAGAAAAATAGAATATCCATACAACTTTGTAGAAATAACAAACAGATCTTCAACCAAAGAAGGACTGAAAAAAAGGAAATTATACCAATCTAAGATTTTGTCTCAATTATGGAAAAAATGGAAAGGTGAATACCTTTTGAACAACAAAAATTTCCACGAACTTTCGACTCCTCAGAAGAAGAGGGACTTACAAGTTGGGGACATTGTTCTCCTTGAAGGCTCAACTAAATCTAAGTTCTTGTGGAACTTAGGTATGATAACACAAACTATGAAAGGTAGAGATGGACTCGTTCGATCATGCGTCGTAAAAACTAAAAATGGAGAATTTCGACGCCCAGTCCAGCTTTTGTATCCACTGGAAATCAATGACTGATACATAAACATTGAACTTATGAATCATTACTGAACTTTAAGTGTTAAATTCTTTGACTTAAAAAATATTAATTTTGACTTTGTAATTAATCTAGAAATTTGTGTTTAGTAATCATCTGTTTAAGTAGCACTTTGAGAAAATTTATATGTTCACATTGTTACTTAACCTAGTGCTATTATAGATTGAGGTAATTGGTAAGTATATTTTTGTTGTTGTTGATAAAGAGAAAAATGTGATAATTTTTGTAAAATTATCAGGTGGGGAGTGTTGCATAACCTCCTTTTAATCGCGCTTGATGGCGCTAGTTGTCTATATCCCAGATCTATGGGATAAAAAGTTCATTGATCTCTGGGGAAAATACCCCCACTTGTTTTTCTACTGCGTACTGCGTAGGTGCTTAGGGCTGAAAGATGCCTAACCCCTTTGTATTTTGGGCTGGAAGATTCCCCTTGTAATGTTAAAATGTTTAATGTTTGTGGCAATTGTAAATAAATGTATCAATGAAAATTGAAAAA